>JAOWCC010000577.1:63183288-63416855 GCA_030867875.1 Actinernus sp. WN-2022 | reverse complement strand
AGCCGACCTGGGAACGGAAGTCGTAATCACGGCATGTAAGCTAGTAGTCCGAACACGGTGGGTGTAAAGTACAGGTCACAGGCCAGGTTGTTAATTCTAAGACAAATCCTAACCCTAACCACAAACCTAACCCTAACCATCGGACGAGTTCACAGGTAAACAACAGGTTCTCACTCATCTAGAGCTAGGGTTCACAGGTAAACAAGGAGTGACCTGACCTGTGACCTGACCTGTACTTTACACCCGCCGAGGCCCAACATGACACATTCACAGTCTTTGCAAGGTCGGTAAATTATTCGAGTTTATACTGTATAAAACAATAATAAAAGCACTCTAAATCATCTAAGAGGTGCTTCAAGGTGTCAAAAGATGGAAGGAAAAGATGTTGAAAGAGAGGCGAAAGTTTGCAAAGTTAAGTCTTTGTTTTTACATTTATTTTAATGTCTTTTCAGCACGTGCTTGGATGCAAAACTGTGTTTGCGAGCAGACTCCAGACATTTTGGTTAAGTAATTAATGCATTTTTCTAAACATTTTGAGCTAGATCAAAATGTTAAAAAGAACCTAGAAAATATCTTGACCACTAGTCCTTGTTAACTCTCGTGACTCCCATCTTTGGCTACATCAAAGTTCACTCACAGTTCGCTTGAGGGTTTGCTCGAGTGAATCCTTGATGGTCTGCTCGAGGGTTCACACTGGGCTTTGTTCAAGTGAACCCTTGAGTAGCCTGAATTTCAGCCGACTCCTCCGGTTCGTTCCTCCCGAGAGAGACGTCTGAATTCATTCGACGATAATGCCGTCCAGTGACGTCAAAGCGGATTAAAATTTTAATTTATGCATATAAAACTGCCATGGCGGCTGTAAAGAGTTCGTTGGGTCACAAAAGCAAAGCTCTCGCCTTGAGAAATTATTTGAGATTATGTCAAAATTAAGACCCTGCCTCTTAAATATATGCTGTGAAAACCTTTTTGAAGCAACAAATCGTTCAGTAACATTTGAGGCCTTCGTCTCAGTTCCATTTACTAGTAAAGTCTCAATCTGCCGTTCAGTTCGAGACAGGGAGAGATTACCTTTGTAAATAATGCAGCAGAAAAGTAGAAAAGCATTGAAGGATATTTGGAGAATTTACAAAGAAGTTTGAAGACTCTTTTACGGGAAAGAACATTATTTTCCTTGACGAGTCAGTAGCGACAGTTTGAGAGTGAACAAATAATCGATTATCAACAACCCCGCGAACACGTGAAAAAACGTACATGTTTACAGGACAGCTGGCCGGTTATTTTGCAGGACACTTTCAATCCATTTCCAGTTGTTTTTCTTACGAATTTAAGGTCTTTGCCAAAGACAAGCACATACTCCATTGAAACTCATCAACGATCAACCATCGCGAGTCCAAAACAGAAACAAATCCTGCCGTCTTCTCTGATGAGTTACTTATGATAATTCTGCGAAATTATAAAATATGAACCAATCAAAGATCACTACCAGGTTTTCTGGTAGTGATGTCACTGGACGGCATTATCGGCTATTGGATTCAGATGTCTCTCTCAGGAGGAACGAACCAGAGGAGACGGCTGAGATTCAGGCTAACCCTTGAGGCTCGAGGGTTCGCTCTCAGGTTTGCTTTGTTCACAGGGTTCGCTGGGGTTTGTTTAGAGAAATGCAAGCAAACATTGAGCAAACCCTTGAGCACACCCTGGGTTTGCTCGTAAGCGAACCCAGATGCAACTGGAGGTAAGTTCTGGTCAGTACTGTTATGTATACGGGGATCGCTTGACCATCCCACTTTGGAGAAAAACTCATTTGTTTTGGAGATCATTGTTTGTTTCTTCGATTTTCACGAATTTTGAGGAGCTGAAAATCAGCTAAAAAAAAACCTTCCCATTCGCACTTGAAATCAAAAGCAAATACAAAATCACCACTCAGTCATTATAGTACCTTGTTTAATATTTCCAACCAGCAGGTTTGTTTGCACAAAGCACACCAAACGACTGTGAACCATGTCAATGTTTACACTGCATTTCACTTGACCACATTTTCCTGCTCCCACTTCCATTTGCATGCTGGGTAATCAACAAAGAATTCACAAGGGGTTCCCCCCTCTGGGACTCCTGTAGGATTTTTATCTTAAGTCTTTTATCCCTACAACCAAGAGCGGTGATTTGGACTCAAGCCATTGCTTTAAAGTGACAAAAACACATCCTAACATGTAGGTTTAGCAGGGGAAAAAGATCAGCAACTGCAGAATTTCAAGGATTTCATTGAATAATTTTTTCATGTGTCTCAAAGCAGAAACACAATGGAAAAACCCTGTGAAATCCCCTCACAAAGCCTACTAAAAGCAAGCCAAGTACTTTTCAGCCATCCTCAGACTTACTTGTGTCCTCTAGCTCTCTTGCAGTCCAAAATTAGAGCACAGTGATTGGAAACCCTACAGAAGCAGCCATACCTACTGTCAACAAGTGCACAGAATTCTCCCAAATGGCATTGTGGGAAATGTTTGAGCCATTGGCTTAAAAATTCAGTAGTATTTAACTATACCCTGGGCTATAGCCAAACTTGAACTGAGGGGGGAGGGTTGAGTTAGCACTCAGGATTTCACCATTTGAGCCAAACATGTCCAGTAGGGAAAGGGTTAAGCTAAACTGGTGGACATTGTAAGACTCAACCACTTTTCACAGTGGCCATTGTTTTTATTGACCTTATTCCTAAAGGCACCACAGTACACTGTAAGGCCAGTTGTCCTAACTTTGTTACAGGAAGAGAAAAATGTTAAGTTGATCCTTATGACACACAATAACACAACAGTGCAATACTACAGAAACTACATGACTTAAAGACATTTCTAACCAGTTCCAATTTTGTAATATTTGGGACAGTTAGCCTTGCTCTGGTATTAGTGTTACCAGACTTCATCCCACATGGGAAGTTGAGATACATTTTGTATGCATCAGACGAATGCTGTGCATTATAGCTTGTTGCTGATGTTTATTATTACCACTGTTAATTAAAGTGGTAATGAAGCGAAAATTTCAACATTAAAATTAAGGTCTCATTTGAAAGTCCTTTCGAAATGAGGAAGAATGTTGTTTTCTGTTTGTCGATATCTCATCTCATTCCAGATATATTAAGGATATTGGAATATGCAAATTAGATGGTCAGTGACATGACAAGGTTGACACAGCCATGAAGACAAATCATAAAATGAAGAATATAAATGTACCTGCAAATAGTGGGTAAACTAATTGCCACTTTGCACATGTATGGCATGAAGGAAAATAGACATCATTTTGCAATTAAGATGTTACCCATGCTCCTTCAATGAGGAAAACGTATTTCCTGATTTCTCCTTTGCCAAACAGATGTTTGCTACTGTGGGCATATCAGAAGGGTTGGAACAGTGTAGGAATTGTATGTGAGTGGCTTAAAGTAAATTATTTTGTGTAACAGAGATAAAAACTATTTTATGTTCAAGGTGAAAGGAGCCTGGGGCCAAGAGTGTTTCCATGATTTCCACAGTGATGTGCGTTCCTTAGTACCATACATGTGGAAAGTTTCAATTGTTTTTACCCACTATTTGCAGATACACGTATATTCTTCATTTTGTGATTTGTCTCCATGGCTGTGTCAACCTTATGGCATCACATACCATCTAATTTGCATATTCCTAGATCCATAATACATGTACATGTATATCTGGGATGAGATGATATATTGACATGCAGAAAATGCCATTATACATCATTTCGAAAGGACTTTGAAGTGAGATCTTAATTTTAATGGCGAAAATTTCGTTTCATTAGTACTTCAATTAATAAGGTAATTTGACAGTTTTTGTGATACATGTACTTTCACAGGGAGAACTTCTTCTGTCTGACACTTCTTCTCTTCCGAGTTGGTAACAATACACTACGTCAGCATTTCAAGTCACGGTGGCTTGCAGTAACAGGGGCACCCTGGACAGACAGCCCAGCTGATGGCAATCAACTTCTGACTGCTGGAGGACTGACGAAACTGGGTCATCATGAAAGGCTCAAAGTGCAGTCAGGAGACACTACCAAATGGGATCTCACTATTCTTACACAAGTCCTCCTGCACTCATATAACAGATTAGCTCCTCCAGGAACCCCAGAGTACAATGAGTTAGATGAACTACGGAAGATGCGTAATGACTTGATCTGCCATGCTACTGATGCCAGGTTGCTGACTGCTGACTTTACACCCAACTGGCAAATTGCATGCAGTGCACTGAAGTAGTAGGGGGAAAAGGCCGATTCTGGCGCAGTTTTTGAAATATTGTGAAATACTGGCGCAGCGCCAGTAATTCAAAATATGTCAAAAGACGTCGCCAGAAGTCTGCCTTTTCCTCCTACTGTTAATTTATTCATATTTTAATGATTCCAAGAAAACCGGTTTAAACTGGATTCCAAGAATTCGATCACGTGACTCAAACTGCGCCAGTAATGTCAATTCACAAATTGCGCCAGTAATGTCAATTCCAAGAAACCGGTTTAAAGTGGTATTCAGGAATGCAGTCAAAAGTGGATTCTAGGAAACCGGTTTAGAATGGAATTCCAGGAATGTGACCACGCCCTAATTGACCACGCCCACGAATGGAATGCCAAGGTCACGCAATGGCTTTTTTTTCTCGATGAAGTCGATCACGTGACCTTGACCTTGACCTTGACCTTGACCTTATTTAAATTTACTATATAAGTAGGTGATGTTTAATAATAATATTGAAATGGAGGGAAGTGAAAAAGAATACCGAGATATCAAAAAAATAGAATCTAAAAAAGAAGACGAATTAAAAGAAGTAAGGAAGAGGATCGACTCATTGACTAGATCTGTGGAGAAAGCAAAAGGGAAAGCAATCAAGGAACGAATCAATGAAGATTTAGAGGAGGAATTAGACAAGAAAAGCATCCTGGAAGAAGAATTAGAGCATATCGAAAGAGGATTGAAGGACGCTATAGAAGAACCTAGTATAGATACTATACCAATTAATAAAAGTAGTAAACCAAAAGATAAGCATATACTACCAAAGAGAGGAGCAAAAGGTGAATGTCCATCACCAAAGAGAAAACCAAATGACAAGCATGCATTATCAGAGAGTGCCCTTGCATCCTTAGAAAAAGTAGTAATAAAAGATAATGAAATGAGAATAGTGAAGATAATCATGGAAGGGTTCAATAAAATGATAGAAGCAAAGGATAAACTCAAGTATAATTTATTGAAACTAGAAGGTGATATTTATGAGCTCAATAAATATTTATCGAATCAGAAGAAGAAAAAAGAAGATAAGAGAGATTTAGAAAATATATTAAAAGGGACAAAACAAGTAAGCAATTTAGCATCCATTTATGATGAAACTAAATCTGATTACGATATGAACAATAAATTAATAAATGAGCATATTAATGTATTTGGTTTAGACCCCGTATCTAGTGGTCTATCAGTAAAACAATTAGAAGCAAAGTCTAAACAGTTAAATAGGGAGAAGAAAAAAGAAATGAATGAACATTGTGAAAGGCGGAATGAAGAAAGGCAACAACTCGAACGCTTAGAAGAAATGGATAAGGAAGAGCAACCTAAACCACGAAAGCAACAAGTAAAGAAAGAGAAACAAGTCAAGGAAGAGCAACTTAGACAAGAACGATATGAAGAAGAGTTGAATCAATCTGAAGAAGGCAATCAATCTGAAGAAGAGTTGGAGCAATCTGAAGAAGAGTCGAACCAATCTGAAGAAGAGTTGGAGCAATCCGAAGAAGGCAATCAATCTGAAGAAGAGAATCAAATTGAGCTTATAGAACAAATTAAGGAAGAGCAACCTAAAAAATCTGATGAACAGCTTAAGAAAGATAAACGAAATGCGCGAGTTAGAGAACGTAGGAAAGAGAAGAAACTTGAGAAAGAGCAAATTAAGCAACCCAAACAGTTAGAGGGAATCCCACTGCCCAATCAAAAGACATTTGAACAGTTAGAGCAACTTAGACAAGAAGAATCTAATCAAGAGGCAATTGAACAGTTAGAGCAACTTAGACAAGAAGAATCTAATCAAGAGAAATTTGAACAGTTAGAGCAAATTGAACGATCTAATCAAGAGGCAATTGAACAGTAATAGAGCAAATTGAACAGTTAGAGCAACAACCCAAACAAAATCTAATTGAACAATTTAAACAAGAGCAAATTAAGCAGTTAGGGCGAATCGAACGATTTAGGCAAGAGCAAATTGATCAACTAAAGCAAAAGCAAACTGAACAATTGGAACGACTTGAACAACTAAAGCAAGGCCAAGATAGACTACTACGAATCATCGAGCAGTATAAATGGAATTAAATCTTTTCATTTTCTAAGATTAGAAATGAAAAGATTTAATTCCATTTATACACTGGATGACTTATACTACTTCGACATATGTGAGGAAGAAGAAGAAGAAGAAGAGTCAAATAAACATGAACACACAATAATAAGGGACACGGAAAGAGGCATAAGTGTCTGTACCAAATGTGGTCAAGTGCAAGATTACATCCTAGATAACAGTCCTGAATGGAGTAAATATGAAGGAGGTGAAACTTCAAGTATAAATAGGAGCAGTGGTCCAATCAATCCACTCTTACCCCAATCATCCCTTGGTACAAGTATTGGTGGTAATAGATATGGTAAACTACAAACACTAAATAGATGGTTACAAATGCCATATAGAGAGAGGAGTCTGTATATGGTTTTAAAAGATATCGAAGAGAAATGTAGAAGCATTGGTATTCTAAAATATATTGTGGATGATGCTAAATTTCTCTTCAAAGAAATAAGTTTACAATATTATTTAAATGATGATAATGTTAAGAAGAGCATCATTATAAGAGGAACAAATAGGAGAAGCGTCATTGCAAATTGCGTTCTCTTTGCATGCAAAAAGAATAATGACACTAGATCATCAAAAGAAATAGCTACGTTATTCAATCTTAATCAAAAAGAAATGACAAAGGGACGCAAGGTCTTTATGAAATTAACTAAGGACATTAAATTCATGAGAAAATTAAAGTATGACTCTCCTGATGACTTTATTCTACGATTCTGTAAAATCCTTAACTTTGGACAAAAACTTATAGATCAAACTGTGAAAATTGTAAGAAATGTTCAAAAGCTAAATATCGCAATAATGCATGCACCACGTTCTATAGCTGTTGGATGTGTCCTATTAACAATAAACATAAATAATTTAGCAATTACAAAGAAAGAGTTAGCTGTTAAGTTACAAGTGTCAGAAGCCACTATAACTAAAGTTTATAAAGCAATAGAGCCATATGGAAATGATCTTGTATGATACTTAAAGGGATGGCACCATAATGTATTATTGAGATGAATGATAATAAAGAAATACCTCCTATTAATGAAGACATCATTAATGGAAAGATTAGAGATTACTCATTCGTTAAAGATAATCATAAGAATAAGAAGAGCGTAAAAACTACCAATTGTGATACGGATAAAGTAACGTACTTCAATAGTATGTATGCTATTCAGCAACATCTTGGAATCAATGCGGGTATAGTCAAGATGGTTTGTGAAGGATTAAATAATTGTAAAAGTGGTATATCGAAGATAGACGAGTGTAGATATACATTCGAATATGTAGAAAGAGATGAACTACCAGAAGATTGTAAGAAATCATCTTATGAACGAAAGAAAGAGAAATTACCAGAATCTGAACTAAAGGAAATGCGGAAGGTGATAAGTAAGGAATGGCGACAAAGAGAATACGTTTGTCCTGATTGCAATGCAGTAATAAAGAATGGTAGTAAGTATGTTCACAAGAAGAGACACTTAGGCAAATAGATACCAACCTACTCCTGCTGCTGCTATTGTTAGTACAATTAAATTAGTTTCGTGAGAGGATGATGTAAGTATTATTTGTGGTTTCTTTATTATAGGCTTCACTATTGGTTTATTGCCATATTGATGTGGCAGTTTAACTTTACCTATATTATGTTTTAATACTATAGATTCTACTTTTTTATTTACTGAGTCGTTAGCTCCAAATGTCATATCATTTGTAGCTTTCAATAATTTATTATTGTATCCTACTACACTTTGTGTATTTATAATGAGATTAGATGGCATCAACCATATTCCTGGTGCAATGGCTAAGTCTAGTCTCAATTTCGCTCCTTGAACAGCTAATTGATATCGTTGTATACTCATTGATATACTACCTTCAATTACAGCGCTTTCAAAAAGTGATAGCATTTCCTGTTGTGTCTCAATAGCACTTCCACCAGTACCAATAATACTTGATCGTGTGTCCACTTGTGAACCTAATATACAATAAACGAAAGCCTCTGCTGATCTATTTAATCTACCCATACCAGCTATTGTTAATCCACTATCTTTATTTGGAACGAACCAAGAATATTGTTTACCATCATGGTCATCATTACGGATAAATGAAATGAGATTTCCTTGGTCTGACTTACCACCCTCATCAGAGAATAGTTCTCCGTCTGGGCTGGGATATAAGTTAGCATCTATATCGTATCCACGAATTTCATGAACATTTTCGTAACCCTCACCTGAATAATATAGAAATATATCACCAAGTCCATTATTGCGTCCTCCTTTCCACCTGAAGTCTGGATTGGAAGGAATATCGAATTCATTACATAATCGTTCGAAAGTAACCTTACTATAACGGTTATTTGTTTGATTAAAAATATGATCATCTGGTAATGGTGTTCCCAACTCATATAGGATTCTTCGTATAGTATAGTAAACGTGAAACTTGATAAATCCTTGAACAACTGGAGGATACTGTTCTTGTAGACTTATTCCACAACCAGAAGTAGCACACCATACAGCAAAGTTTAATTGCTGTGGCCAATATCCAAAGTCGGATTTACTCAACCAACGTCTTGACTGTTTAGCAGATTTGAAAGTCACTGTACAATCTTTGAAGATGTTTCTAAACTTTATGATAAAATACTGAGTTAGGGAAACGTATATCTTCATTTCTTTCAATGATGGTGCAATATCCAAAGCTGTTTGTGTAAATGAGATTCCAGGGATTGGATACTTGTGTGTAGTTGGTAATAAGGAATCTGGAAATGATGTTGGCGGTTCTAGAGCTATTCTCATAGCCTTCTTATCAGCATTCGTTAAAGAACTAGGATCATCAATGAATTTCTTATCGCCCCACACACCATGATCCATAATTGGTCCTTTGAAGTATACGTTATAATAAGTAGTACCATATTCTTCAGTGGCTTCCTTATAGAATCTACTTAGGTCAGCATTAGGATAGCGTTGCTTGAAACTATTCCATACTTCAATCAATTTCTTCGAAGCCATATTTATGATATGAGACATTGTTTTATATCATTTAATACTTTTCATATCTAAATTTATGGATGAAACCTCCATAAGGTGTTACATCATAGGAGTGCGTTATTTCTCTAGTTGTTTTAATAGTTCCTGTTTTACTTCCTCTCGTATCTTCTGCGTATCGGTTTTCTCTATAGTATTGGTTCTTTTTTTTAATTCCTCTTTTCGGATATTTTGTCGGATCTCACCTTTCAAGTCTTCGTACTTATTAAGTTCAACCATGATCAATTCGAATTCTGTATCACTGATCTTGTTATCGTTTAATGCTTTCGATACTAGGTCGCGTATTGTGTTTAGTTTTGCTTTGCCTAACATTACTGTCTTTTCATGTTTGGACACCTTCTTGGTTAGAGCTTTAGTAGCTGTTGCGGAAGAAGCTGAAACTAGACCACACAAACCACCAACTACTCCTACTGGGAGTCCAATGACAGCACCAAATCCTGTCAAAGAAGTCGCTACTGCAGAACTCGTTAAGATAACTGAAAGTAAGCCAGCACCTACAGAAAGATTGTGAGTTATTCCTCGTATTCTAACATATTTCTTTCGTACCTTTTCATAATATTTTATTTCAGCTACTAATTCCGATAGGACCGTATTTACCTTATGAAGTCTAAAGTTTTCTCCAGTGACTTGTAGCGGTATATCTGGGTAAATCGAATCGTAGTCAACCATATGATTAATAGTAGCATCTTTCGTTTAAACGATTTCTAACACAATTCGCATTGGATATATTCCAGAATCAATCATGTTATTATCACTATCTGTTACCCATAAACGAATGCTATTAATATAATCGGTTCCTATAATACTAGCACGTAATAAGTTACTAGGATTGTAGGTTATCTTTTCTCCTTTTTTAGTTAGTTCTATGGATGTTAGAATTTGTGAATATTTGGTTTCTTTTATTACTTGTGTTGGATCGATGAGATTGCAGTGGATATATATTGCTTCATATACTTCTACAACTTCAATCACACTTCTTGATCCACTTTTTAAGATCGTATCAAGTCCAAGTAGTTTAGCTAAGCTATTGTTTAATTTGATGTCCTTATTTGGTATTAGGTATGGTACACCTTTTATGGCTTCCAATGATAGTGAGCCACTATTTATTGCTCCAGATTTGTGTATAGTGGTTATGATTTTACGTGTATCATAGTATCCCTTAGTGAATCTAGCTATCATATTAAATTCTTTATCGAGAATTGAACCATCACTAGTAAGATTGTATAGATAGTCGTCAAAGTTGCAGCTAATCAATGAAACTTGGTTCATAGCTTTAATAGGATTTTCTAGATATATCGTCTCATCACATATTGCTTTTTCAATATATAGTACTACCATTATATGATCTATATTTTTATCTTTCTAAATGACTTCTAACGCGATCCGCATTGGATATGTTCCAGAATCGATCATGTTATTATCACTATCTGTTACCCATAAACGAATGCTATTAATATAATCGACCTCTCTAATATTGAGTGAATTATTAGGAGTATGGGATACCTTTTCTACTTCTTTATTTAGTTCTAATGATGTTAGAATTTGTGAATATTTGGTTTCTTTTATTACTTGTGTTGGATCAATGAGATTGCAGTGGATATATATAACATTAGGGCTCTTTGTAATCTTAATCTCATTTCGAGATCCCCCTTTTAGACTCCTATTCATAGTAAGTAGTTTAGCTAAACTCTCATTTAGTATGACGTCAACTGTAGGAATAAAGTAGGCTTTACCATTTGAAATTTCTATACTGATTGGCTTATCACCAAGGGAAACAGCTTTATTTATGGTAATCTTAAAACTTTCTATAGTATAATTTCCTTGGGGAATACGAAGTCTAATGTTACCATATGTATTAGAAACTGTACCTTCATTCATTAGATCATGTAAACGATTATTAAAATCACAGCTAATAATAGAAATGTACCTCTTAACTTCAATTGGATACTTGAGATATGTGGTCTCATCACATTTTGTCTTTTCAATATATAATACTACCATTATACTATACAGTCTATCTTTTATTTTTATATCTTTCTACAAAATAAACAACTACAGCTACAATAAGAAGCCATGCGTTTTTAGCCAAAAAGCTAACGACTTCTCCAGCTGTTCTAAAAATAAAGGATGCAATTGCTCCAATCATTCCAGGTAATAATTCACCTAATTTCTTTCCAATAGTTTTCAAACCATTTCCAATACCTTTTGCAACAGATGATAGTCCACTCGTTAGGCTATTAACGATTACTCCAATAGTAACTCCAACAGCTGTTAGGATAGCAATGACTGTAAAACCATATTTTTTGAATATAGCTTTTATACGATCTCTTAGAGACATGCGCCCTTCTATTACTTCGTTCACATGTTCCATCTGTTCGATCTCATATTCTTTTTCTATGATCTGTTCTCGAAGTGATTTATTTAACTTTTCTCTAACGATATCAGTTTCAGCTTGAGAAATGTTGTCTATATCTTGTTCTAATTGTTTAATTTTTCGTTTATCTTTTAATATCTTTTCATTGATGTCATCTACAATTTTTGCAGCAGGTGGACCAAGACTCCTAGTAATCGTTTTAGGTAATTTTTCATTTATTTCACCTGCTGCATTAAACAGAGGATACCATTTACCACCTAGTCTCTTAGTCTTTACCATGACTCTATCATATTCATCAATAGTAGCAAAGTATGAGGCTTTACTTGGGTTGGAACTAGGAAACTTATCTTGAATCCTTTCCCAAGCGAAATTCGCTTTATCTTCCTTAGTTATTAATTGTGTTTTAGAGTCACTATTCCAAAATGATGTTTCTTCAGTAGTGTGATGGTGAGGCAAATTAGTTGATGTCATTTGAGTCATTTCATAAGCATTATAGTCGTCATCATCATAACCAATATTATCGTGATCAAAAGGATTCTTATCATCTGGAATTTCTTCTATTGGGTCAACTTCCATCTTATGATTTATAATATATGATATCTTTTTATGCGAGTTTAGTAGCTATATACGTTATAGCCATGATACCACCTCCCACATATGCCATTTCATATTGTTTCTGATTATTACTTGGTTTATAATAGTTAGATAGTTGTGGTTCATTCAAATTGAAATCTGGATGTGTTTGAGCATATAGTCTAAAAGCGTTGTCAGTCTCTTTGTCATTATCATCTGCGTGGATTTCGTTTTGATATTTTTCTGATAACCAATCTTGATATCCTTGTCTTCTTTTCTGCCACTTACCCATATCGCGTTGGTATTTTTCTAGAGCCTTGTCATGTCTAATTCGTTCTTCATCTGAATTGTTACCTGATAGGTACTTCGCTAGATACGATCCTCCCACGAATGTCGTTGCATTTAAAATAGCTCCACCAATCATTATTGCTATAGTTGCCATATTATATAATATGTATATTCGTTAAAGTGACTTTGGTAATATCTTCTTATCTTCAAGATACTCTTTCAGATACATACTTCCAGATAATACTAAGACCCACTTGCCATAATTCGTGATACTTGATGAGGGATCATTTAGGAATGATTCTTTCATCATCTTTTTGCTTAGATAACCAACACCAGCTGAAAGTCCAACTACAACAGCAGCATCTGTAAATGTTTTAACAAGTTTATTTTCTACCATGATACTTACATATCTTACCATAGGTTTAAATCAATTCACTACATACCTATATTATGAACGGATGACTTTGTAGATGGCTTTATTTCTTCTATTACGTTAGGTTCTCCAACTTTATTGTTCCTATATCTAAAATACAAGTCTGTAGCAGTTAGGCCAATACCAACTATTGTTAATACTGTCGTGAACGATAACTCAGGTATGTAAGACTTGGGATCTACCTCATCTGTACTTACCTCTTTCTTAGCTTTCTTACGGTATTCTGCTAGCTTCTTTCCAGCTTCAACCTTCTTAGGATCTTTCTGAGTTTCTTTCTTATTATTTACCTCCTTAGTAATTCGATCAATGTAGTCATCATCAAATATCTTATCACTCGACATATTATAAATGATATGTTTTAATGTTTAAACCAATTTGCTCTCACTAGTTGTTGAAATCTTAATATGTTTTGCTATTTGAAGTAAGCCACTTGCTAGAGCTACTATTCTACCCCCCTTCAATACTAAATATCCAGCAGCATTCGATAGTTCTTGTTTGACTAATTCATTGGTTTGTAAATCGTTGCATAATTCTTCATTATTATCTATAGTAACCATGTGGGAGATTATTTCCACAGTAGCTTTTATAGCAGTATCTACTAAGCCATTAGTAACTTTATTACCAACTATGACTTGGTATCTATTATAATACTTCTCAACATCTTTTACTGACAACTTCTTAACATCACCAAGACTCATATTGACTCCAACGAATTCATTGATAGTTCCCAACACTGCTAGGATTGCTAAGGATTCCCTCTTATCATCTATATCTGTTGGGATTACTGTTGGTTCCTTCTTGATTCTTACCTTCTTCTCTTTTGGAGCTTTTACTGGTTGGATATCTTCTTCATTGTTATCGATATACTCTTCAATTATTGATTCCATATATTATCATTGTTGACTATCGTTTATGTATCCAACAATTAATTTGAACTTCCTAGAGTTGTTAAGCAGGAGAGTTGAAATGTATCTATATGCATCATTAATTTGCTTTGCAGTTGTTGCTCCAGCAATTATGATGGCACCACTTATGAATGCAAGAATGGATGTCTTCTTTCCCATATCATTATCAATCTTAATATTAATGCATGCA
Source organism: Actinernus sp. WN-2022 (assembly GCA_030867875.1). Classification (NCBI taxonomy): domain Eukaryota; kingdom Metazoa; phylum Cnidaria; class Anthozoa; order Actiniaria; family Actinernidae; genus Actinernus; species Actinernus sp. WN-2022. Next base: position 63,402,710 of record JAOWCC010000577.1, on the reverse strand, counting down.
TGCTTTTCTAAATATAGTATTGCCTCTATGTCTATTTCCATTAGATAATCATATAGAATTTTTATATTTATTTTGAATCCAATATTCATCAAACAATTGATCATGCTAATCTTAAAATCATAGAGATTATCAATGGTTAAGAGTTTTGGACAATCAACGAAATGTTTCTTTCTCAATTCTATACACATTTTATTAAGAGCTTCAATAGTACCATTGATACTTTTACAACCTGTCATCTGTATTGATCCATTATTGAACAACTTCATATTTATGTATTTATCATCAAAATTTGATTTTATGATGATGGTCATTTGATTTAGGAAACCCTTCTTAACCTTTTTCTTCTTATTCAGCAAAGATCTCACTTGTTGAATGCCCTTGTCATTATAGTTGATGGAAACTATGGCAGCCTTATTCAACTTTAGATATTCGTATGCATTTTCAGAATTGAATTTTACATTGAACTTGCACACTATTGTCATTGTAGTTATACTTAATTTATCATCTATGGCATCTAAACTGAAGAGGGAGTTTAACTCTTCTATTTTATTTATAGTCATCTCTACGGTGAGAGATGACTATAAATAAAATAGAAGAGTTAAACTCTCTTACATTGTTCAAGGGGCCCTGAAATGCAACCCCCTTTGAAGGTACGTGAAATGCGCACCTCGTATTGTTTAAGAGGAGCCTTAGTTCATATTTATTCTGTGGAAGTACTTTTTATGATTTCTTAGTGTTTCACTTGTGCAGAATTTCCTATTACAATATTTACATCTTATTCTAATATCTTTTAGATAATCATTTAGCTCTTTTATTATTAGATCATAATCGTTTGATACTAAACACTTGAACTCATTCTCTTCATACTTCTCTAATAGGTTCTTTTGTGCATTAGACAAGACACCATTACCAGTGGGGGTTTTAAATTCGATGCATAAACCTTTGTAAGTTTTGTGACAATTACTTATTATAATATCTGGCTGCCCTTTCATATATCCTTTCTTATAAGAATCGATTCGTTTAGTTGAACTATCTTGTAATTCACCCAATCCAGCTGTCATTATAATGTTAGGATAGAATCGTCTAATATAACTAACTACTTTTGTGTGTAGGTCATACTCGTCTTCTATCTTGAATGTTAGTGTGTTGGGATTGTCGAACATCTTGTAGTATCCATACTTTCTGATAGATGGTAACACTTTGGAGAATACCCATCTTTTGAATATTTTTGCTGAATCTAACTTAGAACCAAAGATGAGAGAATATAGGCCTGGTTCTTTTATGAATATCGTTTGTGGATGTATATTATTCAAGGGGGGCCTGAAACGGGCCCCCCTTTGAAGAGCGGTGAAACGCCGCCCTTGTAATTTTCTATATTCTACTTTATCTTCTTCATCTACGTGATCTAAGACAGCATCCCTGGTTCTCTTATAACCCAATGCTCTAGCAATATCTATACCTTTGAAATAAACATTCTGCTTACTATCTATGAAAGCATTGATAGACATATTAAGTTCGACATTTTCGAATCTCTTGATTACTAGCGACATTATAATCATATATATTAAGTATCTCCTTAAGTGTCTATTGCATTAGGTATCTCGAGATAACACTGGAATGGATATCGTAAGCAAAAACATATCCTAGAATACTTTTCAGACTTTAGTAGCTTTACGAATTTCTTACGATCTTCATTATCCATGTCTCCTCCACACTCTTCAAATAACGTTTTAGTTGCCGTTTGGCATGAACTATGAAATGCTACAACGCAAGCTACATTTTCGCGGAATGGTTTAGCTATTGAGGTTAGTTGTTGAGTTAATACCCAAACGGATATTCCTTCGTGTCTACCTGAAAACCCTAGATTAATAAACTTATTAGATCTCTGTTTTAGATCCTTACTAAAAGCGCAATCATCTAATATTATTAATGTATTGGTACCTGTAAATAATTGTTGGCAATATGATAGTAAATCATTTATCTCATCTATGTTACTTGCATCAGGTGATAAAACAATAAATCTAGGATCACCCTTTGCAAATCCATGGTATGTCTTATTATTTACGTATGTTGGGCAAAATAGTACTATGTATTCGAATATATAGCGAAAGGAGCCTCTAAGAAGATCTATTAAGTATTTCGTCTTTCCACATTCCGTTGGTCCTGTAATGATACAGTGAAAAGGTGTCTTATCATTTAATCTTTCCATATACATATATTAATACTAAATCCCTTAATACATAATCGATTGGAGTTCGTTATTCATAAGAGTGAATAGTGCATCAGCCACTACAAACATGTAACAGGTAACAGCAGAAGATCCAGACTTTCTCCTAATCTCTAGTCTTACACCATCTCGTGTATTATTCAGTGTCAATCCTCCTCCATGAACATCATTATCTGCAAAAGTTCTCAAATCAACCCACAATGCAAACTTATCACTAGCGTAGAAGTCATTTTGTTTCACACCTTCTAATCCTGGAAAGCGTTTCCTTATGGAATCCCACAGATCTGATGGTAGCATACCTTTTGAGTATAGACGATTTGGCATTCCATCAATATCGATAATCACAGATGTAATCTTTGGGTTAGCGAACTTTTCAGAATCTCTTGCACCAACAGTATAGGCTTCCGTGAACAAGAATAATACCCCAGTCATAGACCTCCGTGGTAAATTAATATGTTCATTGATGACGAGATCCGTTGTCTTGATATTGAATGTCTTATATAGAATTATATTCTCATAGAAGAAGCCTCTACCTCCTCGATACGTTGATGCTGCTTCACCTGCAAGTAATTCACTTGAAATACATGAATACTCCATTTCTATGTTTGTAAGTTTATAATTAGGAGGTATCGTAGTATCTGCGTATACTAATACTTCTGCAACTGGGGCTAGCGTAATCTCAAATATTAGTGGATGAGGTAGTGCCTTTGGATAGAATACTCCATGATTGTTCAAAATGGAATGGTCAAGTGGGATTTTATACTTAGTGTTGTGTATCGCTGCTAGAGCAGTATCCTTAGCAACATCAGAGGGTTTATCGCCAGCACCTGCACGCATCTTTCTCATAGCTTCAGAAGATATGCCTTGTTTTATTCTATTTTCACGTTCTTCTGTTGATAAGTATAAATCGTGATACGTGTGGAAAAGATCATGACGTTGCGTATCCTGAATAGTCTCTCCACCAAATATTACTTTTTGTCTATATATTAGGTTCCTACCTATATTATTAACAAGTCTCTTGTTTGCGTGCCCTGTGATGACAATATCGAATAGTAGAGCTATGCTACCAGGAACAATAACGACATTCTCTGTTAATTGTGGAATATTGACATACAGAGTTTCTCCTGGACTCGCAGAAGATGGATTCATAGTTATACGATTTAGACTACTTTCTGCTTTCAATCCAAATGGGTGTTTATAAACATGACTGACACTTAGCTTTTCTGAAATCGTTTGTTGCGACATAATACTATAAGGAATAAACTATTCTCTTATTTATATATGTTTAGTAAAATATATTATTCAACAAATGGTTATTGGAAAGGATATTCAGCTATTTATAAATTAGCGCAGGCTGCTGGTGTAAGTGAAGACCTTGCGAAAAAGTGGCTTGAGAAACAATCGATTTGGCAAATATACTTATCAGCTCCCACATACGTTCCAAGACCTCACTGGGATATATCAAAACCTAATCAGATCCATCAAGCGGACTTATTATTCCTTCCACATGATACTGTCAATAGAAGAACTTACAAATACGCTTTGGTTGTTGTCGACATAGCTTCTAGATACGTTGATGCCGAACCCTTAACATCTAAATATTCAACAGAGGTATCAAAAGCTTTCACTAAGATCTATTCTAGAAAATTGAAATGGCCTCAAACATTAATGGTAGATCCTGGAACAGAATTCATGGGTGAAATGAAAAAACATAATATTAAAATTCAAAGAAGTGAAGCTGGTAATCATAGAGCACAATCATTAGTTGAAAGAGCTAATAGAACTATTTCTGAAAAACTATTCAGTCACCAATATGCTCAGGAAATGATAATGGAAAATGATAGATCAAGAAAGTGGGTTAAGATATTGCCTGGTGTTTTGAAAACTATTAATAGTTCCGTTAGAAGAATTACTGGTAAAGAACCTATAAAATCAATAAGCTCTAAAGAAGTTGAAAATAAAGAAGATAAATATAAAAGGCCTGTTGGATTAGATGAAAAGATATTACCAGCAGGAGTGAAGGTTAGATATTTATATGCTCCAGGAGAACTTGAAGGTGGTGATAGATATAGATCAACTGATCCAATATGGAGTTTAGATATGTATGACATTTCACGTAGTATCATCTCTACAAATCAACCTGTCTTATATTTCTTAATAGCAGGTCCAAAACGAGGTTTCGTAAGAGAAGAATTGCAAACCGTACCACATGATACTGAACTACCACCAAACAGTGTTTTATGAGCTCATATTGATGGTATTATTGTATTTATACGACTCATACTATCAATTCGTTTTTTGTCTGTACTACCGATTCCTTATAACCGTGTGCTAAAGTATTAATACCATCAGGGCTGATATTTCGTTTATCGTCATCTCTAGATAATGCTACCTTATTGACTTCTTCTGTATAAATTTCATGTAAGTGACTTCTGATTACATTCATCTTTCTCATCTGAGGAATACCATCAAATAAGCACATTTTATAATTGCCAAATGTGATGTCGTTCTTAACAACTGATTTCTTAATACCCTTACACTTCTTCTCTTCTATGCCACAGTATTTGAATGCGTATAATTTTGCCCTCAGTCCAACGAACTCAGTAATGATCTTACCACCTACTTCATCCTTGAACATTCCTATAACTTTTTTATTGACTTCCGTTCCTATACCTGATGGATGATCATTTGGATAGTTACTTGTATCGAAATTTAATAGTATATCGTTTTCTATATCCTTGTAGAAATCATTTGTTTCTATTTCATACATCAAGCTGTCTGTATCTGTGAAAAGGAGTTTCGCTTTCTCATGATACTTAGGTTTAATATAATTATAGTGAAAGTCATACATTAGTGACTTACTAATATCTAAGATAGACATACCTAAGTATATTGGTTTATCAAATACTACCTTTATTCTCTTCATGTGTATAGCTACCAAGTTCTCAGAGAATATAGTTCGATGTTGATAATTTGGTTTGGATACTAACTTCCTTACCTTATTCTCAGATGTAACAAGTTGGATGTCAACTCTATTACGTACGTTTTCCATAGTCTTACCAAAGGTTGAGTTGTTCATCAATTTGAAGAAGTCTTTTTCGAACTCATTCTTAGCTTCCTTACGTAGCTCTGTATTCAAGTTTATATATGGAGCCATCCAAGCACTCTCACTAAATGTTATACCTCTATGGATCTTAGTAATTTTCAATCCTAAGCTCTCATATAGTTTCAGTGCATCGTGGTGAACAATGTATTTGGTTTTATTATTCAGATTTGGAATCAATTTCTCTACCTCATTTATCATCAGTCTTTCTGGAGCTAAAGGATAGTCGTTGTGTAGATTGTGATGATCTGTTGGATACTCTAGATCTACTTCTAATATAGAAGGATATTTATACCACTTACTCAACTCCATCTTATTCATCCACTTAAAATTACGTGTTGGTAGTTTCCTACTCATTGCCCACCCATATAAATTATTTGCATCTAGGTATTGAATATATTTCGAGGGCTTCAATGGATCATAATTATCCATGTACTTATTATTAGCCATACTATAGCGGGTCGAAATCATTGATACTCCACCTCTAATACCTTTCTCAACCATATTTATCATATCAATATCATGTAGTAGTTGTAAGTTAATCTTAGTCATTTTCAAACAGGCATCCCATGATAATCCTGGTGATGTATAATACCATGCGGGATCTAGATTATAATTCTTCAAACATACATCTCTAAAGTTCTCAAATACATCTGCCAATAGGATGACATCAGATTTGAGATACGTATCATGATAGTCTTTCATAGATTTCATATCGAAATTCTTCCAAACAGTATTAGCATGTTCATAATCCTCTTTTGAGATTGATGTGCTAGTCAGCTTCGAATAGAAGGCTTCTATTGGTGGAAGACTCGTGTCAGCTAACTTTTCGAAATTATCTACGTAATCATAAGGATAGACTCCTTTCCTCAACAATAAATCTAACTGCTTTCCTTTGTAGAATCTTTTCATATTCATACAACTAGACTTGTCAAGATTACCTACAAGATTCGCTAGACTCATTTGCATGAATTTAAAGCTATCAATGAATCTGATATCTCGTGTAATATTTTTATTCTTTCCATCCTTCACAAAGCTGTCTACAATTATCTTCTTCGTAAATGAAATATACTTCTCATCCGTAGTTGGGATACAATCTATCTCACCTTCCGTTACGCCTAGGTTCTTAATAAAAAGATGTGCATCATATCCAGACAGATTATGAAATACGACAGGAAAGAATTTTGGAATTTGATAATTAATATTACAATCATTATGAGCTGCACCTCTATACTTACCTGTTATATGGCAATGATCCAATACTTTATCACCTACTAACTCTCCACCACAGATATGGCAACTAATGGCTTCCCTATAGGCAATCTCATCTTCTCCTGTCATGCATACCTTCTTAGTGAATTTAAATTTATTATAGATTTCTTTTATAGAATTCTCAAGATGACTTATGAATTTCTGTGCAACGTCATCACCATGAAACTCAGCTGTATATGTAACTAGCTTTGGTTTCAATACATCGTCATCGAAACATTTTATCAAATAGCAAAATCCTGATGGTTTATGCTTCTGGTATTGTTTCGTATAACTCTCACTGTCATTGGGGTTGCAAGTTGATATACTCTCCGTAAAACATTCAAAATCAGCATAGATTACAAATGGTACTCTCATAGATCTATTATAATTCTTGAATTTTAGCATGGTTCCCTTTTTTGGTAGCTCTATCTTAACAGCATCATGGTCTGAACAATATTCTATATGATCGTTTAGTGATTCCTCCGACTTGAATGAGTTCAAGCATCTATTACAAAAATACGTTTTATGATGATGCTTGTTAACCTGTGATGACAATAGTCTGCTAAGACTCTTAATCCAACAATAATGATTTATATCACCATCTGATATCATTAATAAATTAATGGTTTGGTCTCTATTGAACTTACTAATTCTTAGAGGATATACTTCATTGTTATCGTATCCAAAAACGTTTACTGAATATAGTACATTGTTCCTTTCGAAATGGTCTATCTGTCTTAGTGAAACTGGAAATTCGATACTACTCCAATCTAACCTTTCTGAATTCTCCTTTAGTCTTTTCGTAATACGCTCATTGTCTCTGTTCCTAGGATATGCTGCTTCAGTCACACACCATTTGAAACATTCATCATCCGTATTTTTCATATTTATGATTGCTTTCTTTATGGCTAAGTCCTTAGGAAGAGGTAAATATGAATTTGCCTTAATAGGTATGTGCTTGTCGATGTGTATGTCTAAATATGATACTCTTGCGAATTTCCATCCAGATCCTTCATTTTGGAATGTTTCAATTTTTTCAATTATTTCTTCCATCATGTTATCGAATATATCAGATACATTTGTTGCTTCTGTAATTATCTCTATTCTAGAATGGAAATTTCCAATAGTAGTAACAGGTGATCCTGTATTCGTGTCTTCTTTTGTGAACTCACATGTGAGTATGAATTTCATCTTTATTGGTTTGTCTTGTTGGTTTATTAAATTGATGACTCTTCGTTTATTACTATCAACATAAGTCTTATAATCGATCTCTTGTCCTTCTATTCTGAATGTCTTCAAGAATCCTTTTATTGCAGCCTTGTACTGCCTAGGTTGTGGTCGTGGTTCGTTAGTATCGTATAGTTTATTTATTTCCTCCCTTATTTTTTTGATGCGTTCATCTACTTTCTTATTAGCCTCTGGAACAAGTGATAGGATCTCATCAACGAATGCGTTCATAGCGTTCTTAGTTGACTTGCTAGATGCCTTTGGCTTACTATATGCCACTGGCTTCAAGATCGGCACATTGATTTCGGGTACTTCCATATCCATAACGTTTTGCGCATTGCCACTCATCCCAATAATATCTTAACGCGCCATTCCTTTAAGCCCCTTTCATGTGAGCACATAAATAATCACCTTAAAAATGTGTGCATGCCTCACAAGCACGAAAAGCACACGTGTCGAGCACGCAGTACACTTAAAGAAATAACGACCTAGTATAGTATAATGGTGAACAACACAAAAGCGCAAAGCATACGAGCACATAACTGCATTGACATGGTACGCATGGAGGCACGCATGGTGCGCATGGAGGCGCGCATGGAGGCAATGGAGGCGCACATATACCCACCCCTAGTCGACCCCCTATACATAGACCCACGATTATGTGGCAGCCTATTCATGGGCCCACCCCTAGTTGACCCCCTATACATAGACCCACGATTATGTGACAGCCTATTCATAGACCCACCCCTAGTCGACCCCCTATACATAGACCCACGATTATGTGGCAGCCTATTCATAGACCCACCCCTAGTCGACCCCCTATACATAGACCCGCGATTATGTGGCAGCCTATTCATGGATGACACAGACCCAGACCTAGTTGACATGGATGACACAGACCCAGACCCAGTTGACTCCCTATACATAGACCCGCGATTATGTGACAGCCTATTCATGGATGACACAGACCCAGTTGACATGGATGACACAGACCCGGACCTAGTTGACCCCCTATACATAGACTCACGCTTACGTGGCAGCCTATTCATAGATGACATAGACCCAGTTGACATGGATGACATAGACGGCGTACATGAGATGCTAACTCATTCCTTAGACATAGATGTCATAAGGAGAACACTCAACAAGATAGCTGCAAAGAGATCCCTTTACCCCACAATGGACAATGCTGGGTTGCGCACCTACCATCCAGTGGACATATACGAGATGTATGTGGTATATGGCATGTATGACTTGGATAGCTTGTTTGACATACGAAAAATACTAGAGAGTCACTCAAGTGACGATATCGCGAATGGAGAGCTCGAAGAGACAACCGCGGTAGCCTCACTCAGTCGCCCTACGAGGGGTAGTCATGGGAGGCGCACCGAAATGGACTGGGCATGGATACTGTGGGCGTGGTTAAGGTCACCTAATCGATTTCCTGATTCATTCCAAAGGTTATGCTTACCTAAGGGGGTACCCCTACCCAGTGACCCTTGGGGGCAGCCAAGGTCAAGGCCAATTTGGGAGTAGTCAAGGTCAAGGTCAAGGTCAAGGTCACGTGATCGACTTCATCGAGAAAAAAAAAAGCCATTGCGTGACCTTGGCATTCCATTCATGGGCGTGGTCAATTAGGGCGTGGTCACATTCCTGGAATTCCATTCTAAACCGGTTTCCTAGAATCCACTTTTGACTGCATTCCTGAATACCACTTTAAACCGGTTTCTTGGAATTGACATTACTGGCGCAATTTGTGAATTGACATTACTGGCGCAGTTTGAGTCACGTGATCGAATTCTTGGAATCCAGTTTAAACCGGTTTTCTTGGAATCATTAAAATATGAATAAATTAACAGTAGGAGGAAAAGGCAGACTTCTGGCGACGTCTTTTGACATATTTTGAATTACTGGCGCTGCGCCAGTATTTCACAATATTTCAAAAACTGCGCCAGAATCGGCCTTTTCCCCCTACTGAAGTTGTTTGGAGCAAACCAGACAGAGTTTGATTCTGTAGAGAATGGTAAGGGCCTTTCATGTGAGTTTTACTGAGAGTGACTACCACTGAGATTGGGAAGGGTAAGGGAGGGGTGTAACAAAAGTCCTGTTTTGTGATTTGAACATACATTACATTCATAATTATGCAGGTTTGGTATAGTCACCAGAAAGAAAACAGACCTCTTCCACAGTATGGAAATATGGATGAAAATTTCCAGAATATTTCCATTGTATTTTCATAGATTTGTCCAGTTCCATACTACATGCAACTTAACATTTCCGGCGTTTTTGTAGAAGTTATTTCCAAGGTATTTCCATACGATGGAATATTAGGTCCAATTACTCTATATCATTATGACGTCACGGCTTGTTTGTGATGGGGACAGAATCGACTTGAACAATAGAATTTTGAACAAAATCTGATCTGCTGAGAAAAAAATAACTTCGAATTGTCTGGTTTCCAGATATCAGCCGTCTCAATGTTTATCCCACAATATTTACCATATTCGGTGGCTGTTACCGCTATTCTACGTTCTACAAAATGCATTTGATAGCTATTTCATTTGTGTTGTTGCTGTTTTGTCCCCCTCCCACGACCGTGATCCTTAGCGTTTAAACAATAGATTGTTTTGAATAGGAGATATTGTAGTTGAGTCTACGAATAGCAGTTTCAGCGGTATTGACCCGAACGCCTCACTTCAATGTAATGAAGCGCCATTGAAACCATCATTCTTACACGACACCAACACCCTCCTAAACAAGCACGACTAATTTAGATACACAGTTTGAATAGCGCTTCATTACATTGAAGTGAGGCGTTTGGGTCAATACCGCTGAAACTGCTATTCGTAGACTCAACTACAATATCTCCTATTGACGTCATAATGATATAGGTCAATTTTCCCAGTGAATATTGAATAACCAAGTTGCTTTGAATTCTTTTATATTACATGACTGTGAACACCTGTATTATTATCTCATTCTTTGCTTTCTTTTTAGATTCGAGGAAGCCATGGAAAGAGTTGTTTCCGCTGCTTGAACAATGTCTTGACCATGAGGACATTTTGAAAGCTGTCAACTCAAGTGAGTAATATAATGATACATGTGTTTAATAAACAAGAAGTATGGCAGGTGTATTTCATTGTTACAGCGAGGGTCTTTGCAGTATTTTAAGATTTTTACGTAGTGTGTACTGCTATTGGGGGAGGGAAGGTGAGGGGTGGCCCAGCTTTGGGGGGTGGGGTGGGGTTTGAAAAAAGACTGACAAGTGCATTATTTTACTATTATTTTGTATTTTTGGACAGTTTCAGGATTGGTAAAATGTGGCAATGCAGAGATCATGACAACATTAGGTGACCTAGATAAAAAGCTGGATGAAGTTCTTAATGTTGAGAGACCTAAATGCACAGAAACCCCACAGACATCAGACTATGGGAGAAATACAGGTAGGTGGAATTGCCATAGGGATTGTTTTCTAGTAATTTATTTTTCTTTCCTTGATTGAGTTAACACACATGTATTGCATCCCCATGGCTAATACTACTACTGCTTCCTTATCCTTCACCCCCTCCCCCCTCCCTCTCCTACTCCTCCCCATCCTCGTCCCCCTCCTGAAAATGCTAACGGACACAACCCAGGACCAGATAAACACACCCTTTAAGTTTTGTCTATTCTTACTCAATATCTGCATTGAAAATAGAGACTAAAAATCCCATACAAAGGCTAGTAAATATTGCCATTTACAGAGCTTGGGCTACCTGTGCTGTGACGGCCATTTTATGGTTTTACTCCAGTTTGCACATAACCATTGTCACAGACGCTGCAATCGGTCTATAGCAAAACAAATGTGAGTGAGTGTTGGCAGATTTTTCTTTCCCCTTCTCCCCCCTTGACGATGGATAGTCCCTGGTAACAATACATGGGACTCTACGGTAATAGGTACTACAGGAACAATTGATGATAAAAGGAACTACATCTGAAACGTCTATCCATTCTAAAAATAGCCACGTTTTTTCACAATGTCAGGTTTTACCATAATGGATTTTTCAGAACGCACGGGGAGACGATACCGTTACTAAAATTATGTTAGTTCGTCCACTGATATATTTTAAAATGTCGTTTTCCACCAGCCCAACATTTTTCATCTTACCTGAAACAACACTACACAAGTGGAGAGAGGGCAGTGATACAACCATTCCCATGGATGGACGAAACTTTGTTTGAACTTGAGACGATGTTCACAAGGTTGAGAGTAATCCAGAGGGAGAAGGAAAGATCCACGGAAACAGATGAAGAGGTCGCGATGCATGAAGTTTTCAAGTCCCACAATGACTGTAAGAAAACAAGAAATGTCCTTATGGAGGGACAGCCAGGAATTGGCAAGACTACCTTTTGCCAGAAGGTGGTATATGATTGGGCTAAAGGGAAGATTCCATCGGCGAGTTCTTTCCCTGATGTTCAACATGTCCTCCTGTTAAAATGCAGAGACATTGAAAATGGTGACATATGGCAGGCAATCGAAGATCAACTGCTTCCTGAGGAGATGACAGGCGAAAATCAAAAGATGCCATTGTTCGATTACATCAAGGAGAACCAGGAGAAGGTGCTGTTGATAATTGATGGCTATGACGAGCTTCCAGCAGAGGAAGAGGTGCAGGAACGTTTGATGAAAGTGATAAATGGAAGGACGATATCACGCTGTCATATTATTGTAACAACCCGACATGAGAAAGGTGCTCAGCTGCGTAAGCATTTTGACAATTTGTTAGAAATCAAAGGATTTCACTATAATGATATGTGTCAATTCATAGAGAAATATTTCCAGAAGTCTCCTCTTCCCTCTTCTCCTCTCATAGATTTCGTTTCTGGTAATAATCTTCTGGACTTAGTTTCTAGTCCACTTAACACAGCTCTCCTTTGTGTAGTTTATGAAGAAAGAAACGGTCACCTGCTGCTGAAAGGAAATTCCATGTACCATCGTGAACTTTACCAGGAGATTGTGTTCTGTGTCACCAAAAGGTACTGTGTAAAGGAAGGCAAAGATGTAGATGATGACACTTTGATGGAAGAATACCATGCAGTTCACATGGTACTGGGAAAACTAGCTTTCGATGGTCTACAGAGCAATGCGCTTTATTTTAAACAAAGCCAACTTCCTCCAAATGAGAGAGAATTAGTGTCCAAGTTGGGTTTTCTGGTTAAAGAGAAATCAGCAAGCAAGCTCAGATCAGAACTGACATTCTCGTTTACTCACAAGACAATCCAAGAATACTTCGCTGTTCTTTACGTTGCTGACTGCTTAACTGATAGAGACCCCCAGGCTTTTTGTTCTGTTGAGACGATTGAAATGGTCAGAATGATAGTTCTGTTTGGTATTCTTTCTACGGTTAACCTATCAACAAACAAAATAATTCATTTTATCCAGTGTCTTACTTCCTTGCTGCCATCCACTCCAGAACACAGACAACATCAGCCCTATCCTTCCTCTTTTATCTGTACATTTCTGTGCGAGTTAATAGGTAGCCTTAGAGATGAAACTGAAATGAAGGCAGCAGCAAACTCAACTTGTGCATATTTACCTCCGTCGGTTGAGGTCCATTATGACGACAAAACAGGTGACAAAGTTCTCCATGGTTTATGTTGCCTTCTATCCTCTTCAAACACAGCAAACCCAAATCCTTGCGACAGCACCTCTGGTTTCGTAGTTTCTGAGGGGAATACAGCGACGAAGATGGCCAAGTCACCCCTTAGCCATCTAAAGGTTACTATTTTCAGTAAAAATGGCATTTCTAATGCCATGCTACAGAAATTTGCCCTTGCTTTAAGACAAAATAAATGTTTGATAATTCTTGACTTGAGCTCTGTTGGTGGTTTTAGCACTATTTTTGATGGGCTCGAAACAAACACACATTTGACTTGCCTTGACATCTCAATCTGTAAAATTAAAGACACAGATGCCGAAGTTCTCAGAAAGGTAATCACTGAGATGAAAGCTCTGGTGAAATTAGTTCTAGAATTCAATAGTTTAGGTGTTTTATGTTGTTCAGCTATTGCTGATGGCCTGACAAAGAACCGGAAATTGTGTTTACTAGATATTACAGTCTGCAACATTGATGTAGAGGGTGGCTGTAAAATTGCCGATGGTTTGAAGTTTAATGACAACCTGACCATTCTCAACATGGGTGCAAACGAAATTGGTGATGATGCAGCATGTGCTATCGCTGAAGCTCTGGCAAAGAACAAAAGCTTAAAAGAACTCCGCCTCGAGCTAAACAAGATTGGCGTTGTTGGTTGTAAAGCAATAGCTCACGCCCTAACTAGGAACAAAACGTTAATCCTTCTGGACATCAGCAATAACGAGGTAGGTGACCACGGTGCTTGTGCTATTGCCAATGAGGCTTTGATGAACAACTCGAGCTTGACTCACCTCAATATTGCCAATTGTCGTATTTCCGATGTCGGGACGTGTGCTGTTGCTGATGTGTTGGTGAGTAAAAACAAGACCTTGACTCACCTTAGTATGGGTTGGAAGCAGTTTGCAGAAGAAGGCTTTCGTGCTATCATTGATCTCGTAACCAAGAATACGACGCTGATCCATCTCGACGTTACCTGGTTGAATGATAAACTGTGTGACAGTACTACTCTTGCTTTGGCTGACGCCGTATCGAGGAACATGACCCTGACCTATATTGGCATTGGTAAAACATGTGGCACTACCACACTTACACAAGATCCAAGAGTTAAACTTCCAAGTGATATTGATTTTCTTGGTTACCAAGAAAATATAATATCAAGTTCTTTGCTACAGAGAGCTTTTCATAGTTATCTGGGTGTGTATACGTAGCTTCCAGAGATTACTACTGTCTAAGGCAGACGCATAAACGCACTGCCTTTTCTAGATCTGAGTTTGAAGACTCCGAGGAAGCTTAGCTTCTAGATCTCTTCTAGTTATTCTGTTCTACAGTATCCTTTTGAACATGCATATGAGATGAACCAGTTTGGAATTGGAATTATCAGTGGTTGATCGTTAAGAATTCGAAGCTATTTCGATTGAATTGAGAGATTTGTCGTGTTTTTTTTTTTGATGTTTCTCACTGGTGGGATACCAGTGTTGAGCCTGGAATTATTTTGGGGCGTAGACTCACTCTACCTTGATCTAGCCCTGCTACTGGCCATGGCTGCTGTAACAATACTTAGTTTAATGGGTGGTTGTGGTATTTTGATGCGAACGTTTACTACATCGCGTACCTGTTTCATTCAGCTGAAAGGACTTTGACGAGAGAAACTCGAGTTTAACATACCTAAAGTTAATCTCACCTAAGCAACCACCCGTGATGTTAAAGAGAGGGTTTCAAATGTAGTAATTTGACTGAGCAACATTAACGGGTTATGTTTGCTTAAAGGGGCTATGTCAACCTCCAAATGATGAAATTTCTCATGATAAAAAATAGGAATTACTACTCAAATGTGCAGAGTATGCTTTCCAGGTATACTGGAGAAAATGTGAGACTATTTTCATGAAGGATAGCAAAGATTCGCCGTGGATGACTACTCGGTAACCGAAACAAGTTTCCAAACATAAGCATTTGTAATCCATTTTAATCTTTGCCGTTCTCTATTGCTGGTTTTCACTCAATCCCCAGAGATTCTAATGACAAAGGGCATGGCGGCCATGTTGGTGCCCCAACAAAAGAAGCTAATGAGGAATCTATTGTTTAAGGGCACCAACATGGCGGCTATGACGTCAAGTGAAAACCAGCAATCGAAGAAGTTTGTAAAGCATATCAGGACATTCACATGATATGCGTTTAATCTTTCTCAGGGTGTTATTTTTGTAGTCGGTTTTATTTTAAAGAAACTTGAAGGTTCAATACGATTGACTGGTTCTTTAAGAGAGGCAGTAGTCATTCAGAGAGGTCCATTGCACCATGTGTATACAACAAGTTCAATACGATTGACAGTGGTTCTTTAAGAGAGGCAGTAGTCATTCAGAGAGGTCCATTGCACCATGTGTATACAACAGGTTCAATACGATTGACAGTGGTTCTTTAAGAGAAGCAGTAGTCGTTCAGAGAGGTCCATTGCACCATTGTATACAACAGGTTCAATACGATTGACAGTGGTTCTTTAAAAGAGGTAGTAGTCGTTCAGAGAGGTCCATTGCACCATGGGTATACAACGGATTTTACAGGTGAAACATAGAGCTAGTTAGAATCTCTTAGTGATGAAATGGTCAAGTAAATATACAGTTAAGAAACAAAGGAGACTGAGAACGATATTCTGGACAATAAGTTGGTATCATACTAAAATACACCTATAGAGAACAAGTTAGTGTTAGGGTTTGTTGTGACAGAGAATTAGTGTTTAGAACACAAACATACTGTAGGATCTGTCCGTGTATGTTCTAATTGGTTTATTTTGTTGACTTTGGTATCCTGACTAATAGAGCAATTCCAGTTCTTCTTGGGAAGAGCTGCAGTGTTTGACAGGGGCACGACAGAATTGCTTATCTTTTTACAGCAGTTTTATTTTTAATTCTTTAATATTTCATGTTTCACTGACAGAAAGCATCTGTTCTGCAGTACAACTAGATTGGCATGTTGTAGAATCTCTCAGCTCTTTGAAGCTCAGAATAGATGATTTGTACAAAGGTACCGGGGCTTGAATTTAACTAGTTTTGAATGTTTGGTTTCTAAAAATTAGGTAACCTGGAGTGGTTAGTAAAATTTGATGACCAAAAATAATTCCACATCCAGAGAAAGCCCCTTACGACTAAATCTTGTTACTAAGGATTATTGGACAATTACATGTATATCTCACAGTTGGCTATTAAAAATATATACACTGTATGACTAACCCGAATAGATCCACCACATCAATGGCGTCCTATTTGAGTAACCATTGTTTAGGACTCTTTAGCCTCACATTCATGTGAAAACACTTGTGTGGCAACGTGAACACGAGGCTAATGTCTCCAGGACAATACCTATGTAAATTAGACGCCATTTATGCAATGGATTAATTTTAATGGTTAATTTTTCCCAAAGTTAAATTGGAGCTCCGAGGTTTTTGACTGGCCCTGATTTGTATACAGTATACCTATTACGAAAACGTTGTCATGGACAAGTGACAAAGGATTGTGATTATAGCTGCAGTTTTGAATACGGAACGGCTAAACTACGATGTATTTCGAAAATCGATATAAAGGAACATTAATATTCCTCTTAAAGCTTTTGAACAAAACAAAAAGATGATTTCACCAGACTATCAGCAACAACCACAAGCCATGTGTGTCTGGGAAAGTCCTTTCTCATTTATCCGTAACAACCTTTTTGAAAACAGTGTATGATACCGCGTAGTATTAAGTTACATTTTATTAGAGAACTGAGAGATTGTAGATGGTATAGTAAGTATCTAGTTCTTATGAGATTTTAGATTATTGTGAGACGTATTTGACATTTATTACAAGTCCTCATAACAGGTGACTACTCAGAACAATGCAACCTTTGCAGGATACAATCACATGATTGATTGAGTGGCAACAAAGTCTCTGACTTCATTTATTCAAAGGCACTTTTACGAGATCGGTAGTGTTAGTAGGAAAACCTGTTTGTAAATGCTATTTTCGACCTCCAATCGATTGTCAATCTTTCTAACACTACGTTTCTGAAGATTGTTTGCCATCCAGTAAAGCCTTCCCCGTGGGATCACGAGTTCAATTAATTCGTTATTGAAGTGATATATCAGCACGTGACTGTTTTCTGCAAAATGCCTATTGTAAGAGCTATAATACATAATTTCTTAAAAGTAGTTGAAGAAGTAGTTTTGTAAAATAATGATGAAGTTTTTGTTCAGTTTTAATTTGTAAAACTACCAAGACAGTCAAATAGTTGATAGTCACCTCAAAAGTGTAGCCTGTTGAAATACATTTGAAATAATGAAGAGCAATAAACTTTTGAGTGATGTTACGTCTTGTGTTCCTCTTCTTTGACTTAGTTTTTCTCTAAGAAGAGTTTCCTTCTCGGAATTTTATGTATTAACTTGTAACCATTCTTTATAGTTTGTGCATATCATTTTTCTCAGTTCAATGTGTTATTTACTTAGCTCCATTCCCTAATCTTTTTGTCTTAAGGTATACTGTTGCCAAATGTTTCTCGATATTTTATTGATTGGTACCAGATCCATCAAATATTGTTTTTTCTATAGCGATTACAGTAACATTGAACCGAACACCTTAGCGTGCGTCGCATCCGAACTGAACCCTGGTTAAGTCCGTCTGTGAGTTAACGAACGAAAGCTTGTTTTGGACCCCTCAGATTGGTTTTTACTAATGCTAATTCTTAACGTCTTCTGAATGGCCATTCAATTGTCACCAGTGAGACTTACAGCTAATTTACGTTTCAAAATATGTCACGTTGAGAAAAGCAATGGCATCTGTACAATATATCAGTTTGACATCACGGTTCGTTTGCTAAAACAAGAGTAGCCTGCTTGCAGGCGGTGGAGGGTGTTTTTTTCGCGCAGAAAACAGATCATCGAAGTGGCCGCCATATTGGCCGAGCGTGATTGAGACCTGGGATCGAATTACAAATGGAGGGGGGTGGGGGAGAACAAGCAGATCTGAAAGACGGCGAGCGAAGTTTGTTTTGAATATTGCACGCATTTCAATCAAACCAAATCCAAATTGGCAGGCTGTCACATGTCGACTCCTATTGGTCAATTAAGAATGGGTTGCAAGTACGGAAATCACGTGCGTTGTGGGCGGATATTCAGAAACCAGGGGTTTTCGTGTAGGCGGTCTTTCAGATCTGCTTGTTCTCCCCCTCCCCCCTCCCTCCTCCATTTGTCATTCGATCCCAGGTCTCAATCACGCTCGGCCAATATGGCGGCCGCTTCGATGATCCGTTTGCAGCAGGCTAAATGCAATGCAAAATGTTAGTAAAATTGTCAATTGGTTCTCAGATACGGAAATTTCAATAAAACCAGCTATTTTTGTTCAAAGTTCTCCATGGAAAGGACTGCGACAGTACCACTTTAGATATATATGTAGACAATTCGGTTTTAGCTTGTTGCGTTCGCCTCATCAGTCTCTCAAAGAGTTTGCAAATCCTCCGAAATACATACATTTAATACAAGCTGCTTCACAAAGGCCGTCCAGCACCGCAGTCAGGTGCCATACAAGCGGCTGCTTCCTTTCTTAAAAGAATTAAGCTCGCATAAAGATAAATACAGGATCGAAAAAATCTCTAAATTTCAAAGAAAACTCCGATGGAGACAATGTTTTGTCTGGAACTCGATATTGAAGAACTCGTGGACAAACAAACTACGAGTGCAAAGTACACAGGTAAATGTTGTGATCGTCTTTCTCTGACAACTCGAAGTCCATCTTAGTGAATGTTTGCCGAAAGAAATGGACGACCGTTGCATAAATGTATTGAGGCGGATTTCTGATTATTTCCTAGTTCAACGGCCGTGAAGTCAATAGCCGGATTGCATCTCTGCAATTTGGTCGACAACAATACTTTTCAGTGGCGAATTAAATCACGGTTCGTTGTCAAGTTCTCTTTACCGTAAATATCATACTGACTTTCCAAAGCCTGTCGAAAGCACAGTCAGAACGGCAGGTTTAAAGTACAGGTCACAATTCACAGGTCAGGTTGTTAAATTCTAAGACCAAATAAAGGCTCTGTATAGACCTCATTCATAATGCCGCCACTTAATTTGCATAAAATGGAAGATTAATGTGTACAGATAAACTATTGCTACCACATGAAAGATCGTACCTAAATTAGTAATTGACCACAGTTTGAAAGCAATGTTTCAAATTGCTGTCGCGTTATTGGCATTTTCAATGTCGAAAATACATGAAAGCGAGGCTGTAAAGGCCTACACGGTTTTTCTCATACACATCTCTCTAATTTCAAATCGCTGTAACTTTACAGCCTTTTATGCTACAACACTCAAATTCTACAGAATCACCAATGTTGGTATGCTCGTTCGCATGGCAAGGATGTTGTTTTTCATACATTGAACATGTGGCTAAACTGTTAAAATACAGAGACCACGCCCTTATGAATGAGGTCTATACTAGCTTCTTCCTGCCCTGTTTTCAAAGTACCTTTACCCAGCCGCGGAGAAAGAAGGGAGCAGCTGTGTTCTCTCTAGAAAACCTCTGGAACCAGGGTTAAGGCGAAGGAGATAACTTTGAAAACGGAGCAGGAGGAAGCTATATACAGAGCCTGATATTTACGGTTTACGAAAAGAGAACTCGACAACAAACCTCTCGCAGTTCGCCGATCGCCGCCTTCGCGTCTCTTTTTCCGTGGCTGTTCTCTCTAGAAAACCTCTGCAACCAGGGTACTTCACCTTAGTCTTCAAAAAAGACAAAGCCTTTTGTATTACTCGCCATATTTTATCAACTGCTAGCTCACTACACAACTCTTATTCTAGTTATGCCGCTTCGCAGGCTACACTTATTCCTTTCAGTTCTTGCTTTCAACACTTGCCGCGATAAGCTTTGATTGACACCGTTTCAGCCAATCATATACCCCGTCCGACGGTGGACGGGATCTAACTTTTGTACTCAGAAACCAGGGGTGTTCGTGCAGGCGGTCTTTCAGATCTGCTTGTTCTCCCCCACCCCCCTCCCCCCTCCATTTGTCATTCGATCCCAGGTCTCAATCACGCTCGGCCAATATGGCGGCCGCTTCGATGATCCGTTTGCTGCGCGAAAAAACACCCTCCACCGCCTGCAAGCAGGCTACATTGCATTTGACAGCGAGCGAAGTTTGTTTTGAATATTGCACGCATTTCAATCAAACCAAATCCAAATTGGCAGGCTGTCACATGTCGACTCCTATTGGTCAATTAAGAATGGGTTGCAAATACGGAAATCATGTGCGTGGTGGGCGGATATTCAGAAACCAGGGGTTTTCGTGCAGGCGGTCTTTCAGATCTGCTTGTTCTCCCCCACCCCCCTCCCCCCTCCATTTGTCATTCTATCCCAGGTCTCAATCACGCTCGGCCAATATGGCGGCCGCTTCGATGATCCGTTTTGCTGCGCGAAAAAACACCCTCCACCGCCTGCAAGCAGGCTAAAACAAGAGCAGTTGACCGTAGTTGAGTTCAGATGTGGCACATACTAGATCTTTCCAAGCTGCATGGGAGATTTGTTTGTGTGTTCCTCGAACGAGCATTTTGTCGTGACAGATTCTATTTAATGTGTTCGGCAAGTTTCCTTTCATGTGGAACTAAACCACATTATGTTACATTACTTCAAAACTTAACCCGAAATTGAAATAAACCTAACCTTATCCGATAGTAAAAAAACAGGGAAACGACGACTGAACTCGTCTAGGGCGAGAAATCCCAAGTAAACAGCTGACTGATGCAAACAAACAGTTTCAACCGATTGGCCTTTGACATGAACTGCCCGTCATAACAATCTCCGAGGCTGGTGACAGTTGAATGGCCATTCAGAAGACGTGTAAGAATGAGCATTAGTAAAAACCAATCAGAGGAGGGTACATATAATCGTGCTACTCCGCTGGGGGTCCAAAACAAGCTTTCATTCGTTAATTCGCAGACGGACTTAACCAGGGTTCAGTTCGGATGCGACGCAGGTTACGAACACCTCGGATGAAGTTGTGTTCCTGCTCAGTAGCTCCGATGACCGGCTAATTTGAAAAAGGAATCTTAGTATGGTAACAACGTGACGTCAAAGGAGGTATCGTTTCTTATACAAAAACTTGCTGGTCGATATAGACCTTTATAAACACCATGTTATATTTGAAGTAAATTGTTTCATATACGAGTCATCCGATTCTACGAGGATTTCAAAATCCGCGTGAAATTTCAAATGCCGAGGGCGTAGCCTCGTTTCTGTACTTTGTAATTAAGAGCATCGTTGAACAATGATGTATAGTTATCCCACATGGATTATTATTCATTTTGGGACCAGACAGTTTAAAAACAAGTTTGTAAGGGTGCATGTGGACTTGAAATCTATGGGTCCTGAGAAATTTGGTTGGAATCCCGTTTGAGGCAGGTTTTTTTTATTTCCAAGTCACTTCATTTCTTTACTGTTGACATGTTAGTTTCTCAGTAATTATGACATTTGTTGAATCTCAGTCTTCGTACTTCGAAGAACCGTATATGAAATACTAATTGGAGTCTTTTAGCAGGAGATCCAAATACCGAGAAAAATGAAAGCACAAGGCTTTCGAGGTGTTTGGAGTCTCCTGATGAAACACAGGGCCGCTAAGGGCAACTCGTGGATGGTCAGTGAGCTATTTTGGCATACTAAAAATCATGTGACCGATGACGTCATCGTTACGTCATCGCCACTAGGTGCTTGATAGAGACCCACTACCGTGTCTCTCCAGGTTTTAGCTAAGTGGCATTAGAAGTGAGGGAGATATGGGCATGTACTCAATATCACATGACAGATGATGTCATCGCCTCAAAGTGATTGATAGGGATCCACTACCGTGTCTGTTCAGGTTTGTGCCGCCGACTGGCATTAGAAATGAGGGAGATATGGGCATGTACTTAAAATCATGTGACCGATGACGTCATTGTTACGTCATCACTACCAGGTGCTTGAAAGGTTTAGGAAACTTGGAACTTCACAGATCCAAAGTATTGGCGGCTCCTGAAATGGAAATGAGTATTTAGTGAGGTGGGCGTTTGAATTTTCCCATGTTTCGCGCAAATTTTGTAAACAATGTCGCGCGTTGTTGCCAACAAAATGAGCACAATCTAAGACCCAAGAAAAAGCAGAAAAGATGGATAACTTTGGATAACTTTTAGGTAAATGATTGTTGAATAGCTTAAACCGTTAGGATATGCTAAAAAAATAAAATACTCGTATTAACATTTTACAACAGGAAGTATTGTTGAAGGGTTCAAAATCCAACAATGAATATGAAACGAATCATGACGACAAGAGACCCTGAGTGGCCTTAACTCGGGCCACCTAGAAATAGGTTAATTTATAATACATGGAGTTCTAGCATATTTTTGTGCCATAACATGGTTTGTGCTAGGGGAACTGGATAATTGATTCACTACTCATGCTCGTGATGATTTACATATAATGAAATGGACCTTTTACAGGAATGCAATCACATGGTTGTAGTACTGATGGCAAACAAATCTTAATTCGTATATTTAACGGCACTTGTATGAGATCGGTAGTGTTATTAACAAAACCTGTTTGTAAATGCTATTTTCCACCTTCCAATTCTCAACCCTCAAAAGTGGTCATGGTCCCCTTATGGGAGCTTCTAATAACAAAGTTTTACTGATAATAGGCCCTTTGCAGAACCTGGTCACGTGACCTTTTCAGCCTGTCAATCAAACAAAATGGCGCTAGAACATGAATGCCAGAAATGGAAAGAGCAAGCCAAAATTAGTAAAAAGCCCAAGTTTTAGGTTCATATCTTTAAAACTGAAGGAATGGCAATTTTTTGAAAACTCTATAATTTAGCTTAGTTTAACAGAGTTTGTGAGGCTTTTTTTGCTGACTGGCAAGCCCCCCCCCCCCCCCCCCCCCCCTGCATCTCCCCTGCTAGTTTTTAACTAGTCCCTGATGTTTAATAAAATAGTGTGTGTTGATGTCATGCATGTACACCACTTGGAAAATAACTATTTAAAGAGGGTAACACTAGGCTGTTTTCTGTTGTTGGGTAGGCCAATACTATCACTCGTTTCGAGAAGTTGCACCCGACTCCTTTCCTGCCGCCGAAAACCTCTGCTGCCGAAACGATTACAGCGCCACGGTATCTCGATTTTCATTGGCCGAGAAAAGCGAGACGGTAAACATTTTAGGTTCATTGTAGATTTCAGATTGCTATTGTTAAGGCCATCCCAATTTTTTTTCAGTTTCTCATCGGTGGGGTTTTCAAAAATTGGGTCGGTCGGTCGGGTGAGAAAAAAATTAATTAAAAAAATGCGCGGAGACACTGGAACTAATAAGGCGCGGTTGCACAGGCGAGGTTACAAACCAACATGGACGACGAAACCATCGATGTCGTCGTCCGTATACGCTACAAACATGGAATTACAAATAAAGGCAGTAGACAATTCCTGTCTTCTTTTATCTAGGGTTTCATCATCCCCACCCCTTCCCCCAATTTTTATTTTATTTTTACAAAAAGCCACAAAAATGGGTCGGTCGGACGATGAGAAACGGAAAAACAAATAATTGCGCGACGCGAAGCGGGGACAAAGTGTCGAGGAGCAAGCGTCGCTTCGCTCCTCGGTGGAAACGCTTCGTTTTGCGAAGTGAGAACCTCTGGTACCCAGGGTAGAGTTCACGCCATATCCTGCTAGATTTTCGTTCCCGAATTTATAAAAACATGTGCATATAATATTTTAAAAGGACCCTGTCAGATCGAGAACTGAGAAATCGGGTCATTTCTACTATACTTTCCGAGCGGTTAATAACAGTAAATAACAACACAACCACAGTCAATTGGTATAAAAGTTATCATGTTCAGTTTAGCTACTTACATTTACAAACTGTTGTCTCACTCTTAGTCCTATTAGTATTGATCACATCAGTCTTAGTCATCTATCACGGTATCAGACTGTCTGACGAGTGGATCCTTGAGTGGATCTGGATATTGTGATAAATTCCCGTCCAAAACCCGCGAATCTCCTCTCAGCTTTAGAAATAACACAAAATCTTCGCATTTTACCTGAAGAAACCTTTGGTTTACTCAAAATAATAGCAAGATTAAAGGTTTTGCTAAGTCAAAACTCTGCTCATATCGCCATCTTAAAAAACAAGCACTGTGTTGTCCATTGTTCACGTGACCAGAACAGTGCAATCTTATTGGTACGGTGGCGAAAAGAACTTCAAAGAAGGTGCAATATGATTGGTTGACGGCGCAAAATCTCGACACAAATAAAATAAAAATTAAACACTTCCGATTTCTGACTCGAGCCAGCCGAAGTCCTGGCCCGAGTAATAACACTCTTTTTTAGTATGATATTTATATTGAATATTACCCAATAAATAGCCAACAGCATTAATAATGATTTGAGAAGAATAGATCGATTTCACTTAGGTCACATGAATTCTAAAAATCTTTATTGCTGATTCAAATAAAATCAAGGTGCATTTTTCTGAAAGAGAACTAAAAATTACGTATTTTTGACAAGTTTTATCAATCTAGGATATTTCCCGCCCAAAATATAAGCGATCAAATGTGCGCCATGTTTACAGTATTACCAAGTTTCATTAAAGTCCACATTTACCAAGAATTCTGACCTAAAATGTATCTATTTGCATAGATATTCACTTATTTAACATGTTGGTTTGTATTTAGAAGGTTTTTAGCTGAAAGTTGCACTAATTTGACTCCTCAAAATACTGGTGTTGGTGACTGGTGTTGCGTGACTGAAATCGCTTCATCGATATCTCCGGAATAAAGTGAAAGAAACCGATGAAATTTGGTGTGAAGACTCGCTTAGGTAAGCTCTAAACTGTATCGAAAGCAGAACTTGGTAGAGTTCATAGTTTCGAAGTTAGTAATTTGATGACGTCACATGAAATCGATCTATTCAAAAACTTATCTTACCTATAAGTGGTCATGGATCATGGAGTGGTATGTTCTGTTAGAAACAAATACATCACGGATTTTCGGTCAAGTCCAAGTTCCAACCAATTACATCAGGCTCGGTATTGGGCCCATTGCTATTCATATTGTATTTTGCCCCCTTACGAGACATTATTAAGTCACATGGCCTCGATTGTATGCTTTATGCAGACGATTTGCAACTCTACATTACGATGAATCCTGCGTTTAGGCAGTCCACTGAATAGCTTAGATCTTTGTATTCAAGATATTCAAACTTTTTTCCTTGCAAACAAACTTGTCTGTAATCCATCTAAGACGGAAGTAGTCCATTTGTCCTATCGGTTCAGTAAGCTTGAGCCAATCTCTAGCATCATACTTAGTAAACATAGTCTAGTACCTGCCAAACCAAGCCAAGCCGAGGGCCGGGCCGGGAACATGCGCGAGAAAATCACTTCCGGTTATTCGACGTTTACGAGGTGCGCGTTCCGTTTGGGCGCCGAGTGTTAATAGGTTAATGATGTTTAGTTTACGACGAAATTCGACCATTTTCTTTTCTACTTTTTTGTCTTCCAAAACGACACAGTGTCGAAAATATCCAAATTATTGAAAAATATTACCAAAGGACCAAATTAAACTATGAATTTTGCAGAGTTTACCGTTGAAATCACGTCCGCCACTACGTACTGAAGTGTGTTCCAAATACTTCGAGATTTTCGACCAGCGTTCTGCTGTCGTGACGTCATCTTCTCAACGCGTCGCTCTTGTAAATGCGTATTTCCATTCAAAACTTCGTTCTTTCCTTTCCTTTTGGAAAAAATAGTATAAACATGTACTTTACTTATAAGTTTGTGCGAAACGTGCCCCGCATGTTGTTGTGTTGAGAAGATGACGTCACGTTCGCTGGAAATTAGCTCTATCATGGTTCTGTCACGGAACGGGTTCGAGTAATGGCGGACATAAAAACTCGCACTTCTGAATACTCTGTCTGCAGTAGCTCAGTCGCTTAACAACTGCCGGGTAGACGCACGAACGGACAGCCTCATTCTCGTCCAGGAATGGAAAAAAACAAGGCGGCAACAGCGTCGAGCTCACTGAGACGATCAAATCTATATTCGAAATGTTGTTACGCTTCAATATCGCATTAACTCTGTGTCATGTCCCATCTGATGCGAATCTGGCGGTGGCTCGAGGCTCGAGCCCCCCACCCCCCCCCCCCCCCCCTCAAGGGTGTTAACCGCCGCAGATTGCATGCTTGCCAATCTGCCGTGGGGAGGCTCGAGGCTCGGTGGGGACCTCACACGGTGGATCTGATGTCCCTCGACTCCAATGCGCGGTGCAGTCAAGACAATAGACCGCTCCAACATTTCATCCCATGGCCGACGCCTGAGTCAGCGGGAATTAAGCTATTCACGCAGACCCTTCATGCCGCAGACAACGCCTACGTGTTTGCGCCCTTGGCGTTGGTCGGCCCAGTCCTCCGTTTCCTATCCTCGTCTATAGTAGCACATTTACCATTGTCATCCCGGATGTCTTCCCAAAACGCTTCTAGTGGCCTCTGATTAATGGACAGGCCTCAGACGTAGTCCAGCTGGGCTCAAAAGGCCAGGACGGTATACTTCTCTACCCATGCAACACACGAAGGAGTGTTCGAATCAAGAGCTCTTAGTTGGGACCTTTGCGCCTTCAGAATGTCGCCCACCACTTCCAGTATAACGTGCTAATAGAACGTTCTCTCTCCTTTGTTTAGAGTGTTCACGCGTTTGGCGCCCGGGTACGACCTGCCAAGATTGTCGTTACCCTAACGATGACTGCGCAACGTTTTTACAACAGTGCGGGGTTATACAAAGTTCTGTTGTTGACGACAGCGAATTGCCAATGGCTAAAAAAGTCAAATTGGACCTGTCGACAATTGATGGACGTATACACGAGCTAGAATTAGCCAGAACCTCAACAAATTATGGAAAACAAAAATCGCAGTAGGGGGTACGACTCCAACAGTTTCTTAGTGCTTTAGCCCAAAGACCCTCCTTTCCTGCGGCCCCAAAGATATGGTCCGTTTCCTCGTCTATAAAGACCAGAAGGGAAAGACAAAGGTCCACAAGGATGGTTGTAAGCTCCTCAGCTCCAGATGCAGGGGCTCCTGCGTTTGCCCTACTCGCCTAGCTGCGAGCACGGTTGATTCTATCATTGGAAAACTCCGCGGAATATTTATCAGTATAGATCGTTCAGGAGACTGGGACGACCGTCTGGGATGGGGAAACCCTGCCAGTCACTTCTCTGTGAAGCGATACCTCAAGTCTATTCAGGCGGAACAAACCGAGGCCAGGATCTCCCCTAAACAAGCTACACCTGTATTTTTTTTGACAAGTTCAAGAAAATTATTTCGGTAAATAAGTACATTTACGCACCCGACTTAGTGATTTTCACTGTAGAATATTTTACCGGGCAAAGAGCCGCGGATCTGGGAAGGCTGAAAACGGTGGACGTTTTACAGAAGAATCCGGACGGGAAAAGTCTTCATATCCATCAAACCGTCGGCAAGTCCCTCAGAGGAAGCGCTTCCAGATCGTTCCCAGTCAGACAATGTAAAAAACCCGTTATTTGTCCGGTGCAAAACCTAAAATTCTACAGGGAACTCTGCAGGCAATGGGGATCAACTTGTCCCAGGGTTTACTCTTCCGAACAACCACAAGGAAGAATTTGGTGGCCAGCGTCCAATTTTTGGCATCCGCTGTTCAAGCCAGGCTGGTCACATACCTGAAGGCCCTCAAAATTCACGACAATGAGACTGTCCATGGTTTTCGCCTTAGCCTACTGGGCTCCTCAAAGGAAGACATCGCGAAACACATTGGGAGGTGCTCCACCAGCATGGTAGATCACAATACGCAAGTCGATAAAGTTCTTGCAGCTTCACAAGCATCGTACCCAGCCGAGAGACTGACCACTAATGGTCTGCCCCAGGGAGACGGAAAACCAGCTGAGATCCTGGGTATCCAGTTTCGGGACTTGAATACTTTGGTTGGCTTTACGCCTTTTATCACACTTTAAGTTAAATCAGTTTCGGGATGGAGTTTTGAGTTACGGGTTGGGGCTTTACTTACGGGAAAGGTTAGGGGTAGGGAGTAGTTTTACATTCTCCCAGTTGATATATAATCCTAGGGGTTCGGCCGTCGCTGTAGGACTCGCATTTCCCGTAACTCTCTTGATCTGTATGCCTATGGGGGCAGGTTGCAGTTGGAATAGAATACTATTTTAAGTGCAGTCATGCGTAACATAGGTATAAAAGTACGAACTTCCAATTAGTCGTGGCCAGTTTGTTAAGCGAGATGCCGGCAGGTAGTTGGGAAGGTCTGTATCGTGTTACAGTAACATACTTTACGTTACAGGTATATTATGGGTTTGCCATCTTATTTTATTTATTTTCCTTCCCTCCCATTCCCACCCAAGCTTAACAGTTTACTGCCTCTTGCTCCTCGACTTACGGACTCGCATTTCCCGTAACTCTCCTCATCCGTATGCCTATGGGGAGCAGATTGCAGTGTGAATAGAATGCAATTCCATCTATGGATTAGCCGGAACCTGGCTTTGATCAGTTCCCATGGTTGTTTCAGGTCTCGTTAGAACTAATTAAGAGTTTTTGCATATTTGACTTTATTCTATTTTGTACCTTTTATAATGGCCAAACTTAATAAATAAACAAGAGCCCATCTGGGCTTTCACTCGGGCCACATGAGATTGAAGATGAAATACACTTTCATTTGAAATCCTCTTAGTAATATCCAAAGGGAATAATTATTAGTTGAATTTGGTAGTCTTTAGGAGTGGCCGGTAGCGCGGTGACTTTCATTCTCTGTTCCCCTAGTATATATGTAATTTAATATTTTTGTTTTTCTCGTATGTAAATTAAAGAAGTTGACCTTTCAATTTAAACACTACTTATTCATGTAACACACGTTTACAATTTAGTCTGCTGTTCTGTTATACTGCAGGTTCCGAGTACTAATAGATGATAGTCTCAAACGTATGTTTATATTTGTACCATATTATAAGTTGTATCCTGTCCATCCTGTGATGGAGCTAGCGGCTATGTCAATTTGTGTGCCTCTATGTAACTTTATCTGTTGTTCTTGCTATACATGATGAGCATTACGAGTTCATCTTGGTATTTGTTGGATTAAAGATTATTAACTGAAATGCCTGTTGGTTATCTCTAATTAAAAGCTTTACCCTCATTCCCAAAACTTCAGTCTGCTCATTATATTACAGAACTATAAAGGGAATTGTTGGAAGCCTTTAATTTCTCGAACCAAAACCTCGGCCATGAGAGGTTTCTTGTTTAAGTTTACCTTGAGAGTTGAACATTGCTTGGCTCATCATAAATTAATTATGTGCTGAGTGTGTATTTCTGGCTTCGTGTTGGCGAGTGACAGTGTTGCTCTCACAGTTCAGGAGTTCAGATGTCTTCAGACTTCGATAGAGGCCGATAGTAACCCATAACTGCTCAACCACAGTATATGTATTTGCTAGTAAATTGCTCAGTATATATTAACATATCAGCTATTCAGTATACATGTGTAACGGAAACGTACTTTAATTAATTAAAGTGAAGGTCTTTTCTATGTGTCGAAATTATTTTGAACTGCTGTACCGAAACCATTTATAGCTGAGCGTATGGCTTAACTAGTTCCGAGAGCCAGGGCGTTTCTCGTGACTCACTTTGGCGGTATAGTATAGAAGTGACAAGTGCCGCCACCCAACCTCGTTCCGAGGTATCCGTAGACTCTTCCACAGACCCCGCTCGGCCGTTGTACTTACGCAAAGGGTCTGTTACAGTACAATCCTGCAAGGCAGAAAATCCTGGACCCAGCAGGCATTGCGAGGCAAACACAGGCAGACCGATCAGTTAAAAGGACATGAAAGGGATTCGAATGAGAAATTCCGGAATCGGTTCTCGGTAGATTTTAAGCAAGGCAGTAGGCCACTGAAGTAAGTGGATTGAATGATTGAAGAATGCAGCAAACGTAAAATACTGACCCCAAAACAGGCGGTAAAGCGACCCCGAAACGGTGACTCGGCAACATAAATTTTACCGCTAGCTTCGATCCTAAATGAAACCCGTTTCTGGTATCAATCTAATAAAAAACAAACAGTGAATACAATAAGATCGAGTAGATTTATTATTCGAGCCGTTAACTTACGGTATAAATGTATGTAAGCTAAGGAAAGAGAATCGCTAAAAAAGTTTGTAGTAGTAGTAGTAGTAGTAGTAGTAGTAGTAGTAGTATAACTTTATTTAAGCACGCTAGCCCTGTCAACAGCAGCTGATTTACACAAGGGGCGTGACAGAAATATAAAATTTACAAAATATAAAAATATATTATGAATATAGATAAAAATAAAATGTTTGAATATTACGTAATAATGATTAAATAATTTTATAGCTGGTATTTGTGAGCGGCAATTTTAGTCTTGAAAGAAGGGAATGAGTTGGAGTCCCTAATTTCATTATGGAGCGAGTTCCATATTTTAGCCCCACTGTACGAGAAACTCTTTTTCATACTTTCGGTTTTGGGTAAAGGTAACTGCAGTGAGGAATTGGAGCCCCTAAGATTGTATTCCGTGACCTCAGATTTCTGTTCAAACAGATCTATAAGACAAATTGGGGCTTGACCATTTATAACTTTGTACATTTGTTTCGCCTTATTTTTAGCCCTTTGAGTTTCAAGTGTTTCCCACCCTAGAGCATCTAATGCTTCAAGGTGGGGAGCATCGTTTCTCAAATTCAATATTATCCGAGCAGATCTATTCTGTAATATTTGCAAACGTTTGGAGTGTCCGTGACCTAGGGTGTCCCATACCTCACTACAGTAATTGAAATGGGGGTTAATAAGGGCATTGTAAATATCTACAAGGGTATCTCTATCTACAAAGTCCCTCACTCTGCGTAGAGCTCCTATTCCTGAGGACACTTTTTTAGCAATTTGACCAACATGTTTGTCCCAGGCCAAATATTGATCAATCTCAACACCTAATACCCTGCTATTGAAGACCTGTTCAATTTGGACCTGTTCAATTTCAATCTTTGGCTGTTTGACAAGATTTCTAAGTTTAAAGTGGGATCCAATCAGCAGAAATTCAGTTTTCGCTACGTTGAGACTCAATTTGTTTGCCAGGAGCCACCCCTTTACATAGTTAAGGTCACTATTCATGGCCATCTCAAGTTCCTCTAAAGCGTGTACTGCATAATAAATTTGACTCGAGTATTAAACTTTATACCGGGCTTTATACAAACCTAAACTGTTTAAGCTTACATATCGACTTGGCCGGCTTGCTAAGGTCTTTCCTTTCTGCTATTCCCCCTCCCCCCTCCATTTGTCATTATATCCTAGGTCTCAATCACGCTCGGCCAATATGGCGGCCGCTTATAAAATTATGATCCGTTTGCTCAGTGCGCGAAAAAAACACCATCTACCGCCTGAAAGCAGGCTAGTATCCGGCTGCTTTGACTTCAGCCACTGTATCGTTCTTGTCTGGTTTATTTTAGAAAGCGATAGCTTAAAGTGCCTATGAACCCTATTTTTCTATTTTAGATATCAATTCTACATCAAGTGAATAGTAGAATGGTACAATATATATCTTGCTTTGAATGCTGTGCCGCTGAGTTAAGGAGATTATTACATGACGTCAGGGGAGGCATCAATCATTATACAATTTTTTTTGTTACAATTAAACAAATTTTTCAAATTATCAGTGTTATACCCATGATGTTAGAAATTTGATTTCCTATATCAGTAGAGACGCCCATTCACAACCACTAACAAGTGATTGCAGATACCTCCCCTGACGTCATGTAATTAGCATTTTGGATATTAAAACCTCCTTAACTCA
The DNA here is from genome assembly GCA_030867875.1 of Actinernus sp. WN-2022. Classification (NCBI taxonomy): domain Eukaryota; kingdom Metazoa; phylum Cnidaria; class Anthozoa; order Actiniaria; family Actinernidae; genus Actinernus; species Actinernus sp. WN-2022. The sequence continues at coordinate 63,370,429 of JAOWCC010000577.1, read as the reverse complement.
GCGGCACAGCATTCAAAGCAAAATATATTTTACCATTCTACTATTCACTCGATTTAGAATTGATATCTAAAATTAAAAAAATTGTTCATAGGCACTTTTAATAAAGAAATACCGTATTTTCGAATGCTTCTTTCTCCGTTCTTCGTGAACAAGCTAGCAGTTATTTATTTATTTATTTATTTATTTACTTACTTCGGCCATATAGTCCATGGGCCAGACCAGATTTTCTTACCACTTCGAGGGACAAATTGTGACTGGTGTCATTTTGAAGAGTAGTCCAAGGTGGTTTGTAGTTTTGATGATAGCAATTTTGAATGGGCAGCTTTATGGTATATTATTATTTTTTTAAATTGAAAAATGGCACCCCAGCATGAAAACGAGGCTACCAGGAAGAATGCCTGAAAAAAAACATTAATGATAATTTTTCAACGCCATCTAAAAGAAACACAAAGAGAAAACACCTTTTCTGTTAACCTAAATCAATTTAAAAAAATTTATACCATTTTTACATTGTTTTACTACAAAATGACCTTCATCAAAATTTGCAATGCATTATGGGTAATTCAAGATGGCGGACAATCTCTCAGGTATGTTTTTAATTGTGTTTGTCGGATTTTTATATCGGATTTTCGATATTTTAATAAAAAATATACAAAATATATTCCTAACCAAAGGTTTTTGAGTTCTCGGAAGTGTCTTTAAAATAAATTGAGCAGTAAATGGATGTTTTTTAGAAAGGGACTGTGCAATAATTAGCAGGAGGGGGTATGGGAAAGAGATGGTTAAAAATAATGTTTTAACAGAAACAAATTTAACTATCTACTCCCCCTCATACTGGCTAAAATAAATACTTACAGGGCTTCATGTGGTTTCAACAGTGGATTTGCATGATATTTTAATCAGGAACGAACAATTAATTAATACTTCATAGCTATATTCTTCACATATCCAGATTCTAACTGATTCACCTGGAGTGGAAGTCCTTGCTATATCCACCTCTCTAATTAACTGATAAAGCTTGCTTGAGAGACCTGCTCAGCTGCAACTATTGTATTTATAGAGAAGCTGCAGAGTCAGTTCAGCAGTTCTTAAAATTAAGAACAATATACAACTCCAGAACTCGGAAGGATGTCCCAGCAGTTGAAGCTATGCCACAACCATCGACATGCAGCATTGGCGGCATGGCCCAAAGGCTCAAAGGAGACCAGAAGACGTTTTCTGAAATGGCAGATGCATTGATGGCTATGGTCTTGCAAGGAGCAACAAGTAACCGGACAGATGTTGTCTTTGATGTTTATCGAGAGACATTGATCAAGAATATGGAAAGAGAGAAGAGAGGAGGTGAGACAGAAACGAATACAGAAATATACAACCAGATAATAGAGTACAGCAATGGAGGAAGTTTTTATCAAACCCTCAAAATAAGAAGCAATTCGTTAGATTTGTCACCGAAGAATGGCAGAATGAGAGGTTCAGATGAAGGCTAGTAGGAAAAACGCTTTACACCACGACCGAGGAAAATTACGTTGAGATTTCAGCAGACGGTGTCGTTACCCTCAGTGAAGATCTTAAGTATAAGAAGATCTTAAGCATACGCAAGAGGAAGCGGACACCAGACTTCTGCTTCACGCCTCTCATGTATAGCACTGGTAATGGCTACAGCGCCGTTGTGATATCATCAGAAGATAACCGATGTTTTTGTCCCGGGGGGTGGGGGGGGGGGGGGGGAGTTCTTCCTATATTCGGCTTGTAGGGGTGATCGTCGTATTTTTTAGGGTTTGAAATAGGCGATCCGGTATTTTTAGGGGTTGGTCAAGCGAAATCTATTTTTAGGGTGATTTTTAGACCATGAGGCATATTTTAGGGTGGGAAATGTTTCACGGTTTCGTATTTTTAGGGTATTTTTCGAGGTTTTCCGACGGTCACCCCTACCCTTTTTACCTTGAAGAACCCCCCCTCCCCCGAGTTTTTGTACTCTGTCTTGCTTTCAAGTGCTTTGTTCCATCTACTATGTATTTGAAATGTGGTACACAGACTCGTACAAGGTACATCAACATTACAACTGTTGTCCAACCTCATGGTTCGGAGCTATGTAAATGTCTTCCCGGATTGCATGCTTTCACTGGGTGTGATAGTTTTCCTTTTCCGGAAAAGGCACTGACGTGACGCTAACTGCATTAAAGCTGGTGAAGCGAAATCCTGATGAGCTATTCACGAGGCTTCAAGAGTTCACCTTTATGATGTACTCCTCACACCCGGGGACCAAGGATGTTAACGAGCTGCGCTATCGAACCAGCTTCCACCATGCGAGGACACTCTGCGAAAGCATTCCGCTAGTTCAAACTATCCGACAGCAATATGGCGCAGAAGTCTTCAGGGCTGTACTCAGGTCCCTTCGCCCGTTGGATCTGGATTGAGTCTAGAGGATGGCAAGTTAAGCATTGACTGGATGAGTGGGGAACCGGCACCCAAGGCTGTACTTGAGCTCCTATCCTGCCAATGCAAGAGAATCTGCAAGTTGCCGAGCTGTACCTGTCCGCTTGCCCACGGTCTGCAGTGAACTGACTTGTGTAAGCTACAAGACTGTACAAACCGGCATGAGCCTGAACCTACCGAGGATTTACTTACAGATGACTCTGACGACGAAGATTAAGACGATTAAGAGAGTAGATACGTGTATAATATAACGCATTCCGTTATATAAGTGTTATTATTTCAGTGGTAGAGTTACCTGTAAAATACTAAATAGAATGGTGAAAAAAGTACCAGTTATTTAGGAGTTATAGGCATATAATGTGCAATTATACAACGCGTTGCCATGGAAACCAAACGAAAACATTAGTTTGCCATTCTAAGTCTCTTTCGTTATCATTCTTGATGTAACTGGCACCTTTCAAATGCATATTCGTACTAAGAGGTACACAAAACAACATTTTGTTGTAAATTTTAATAAATATTGGGATATTTTTTATGCTGATGACGTCAGTTCATGAATTGATCAAAGCTTTAAAGTTCAGTGCTCTTTCAACGTTGCTATTATATGTCAAATGAAGCAGAGCCGTATGGAGTTAAAAAATGTACGATAGCACTTGCCCCTTAGAGTAGTACGGAATGAATATTAAATACAACTTATCAAATTTTCTGGGAAAGGTATTTGTTTTAATGTGTTGTGTTTAATTTTAACGAGCGGTTGCCATGGAAACCAAGCAATATTAGTATTTTGTTATTTGATTTTTCTTATTCTATCTTATTGTAGCTATTTAGCATGTTTAAAAAGACAACAAGAGCCCATCTGGGCTTTCACTCGGGCCACATGAGATTGAAGATGTAATACACTTTCATTTGAAATCCTCTTAGTAATAACCCAAGGGAAGAATTATTAGCTGAATTTAGCAGTCTTTAGTGGCCGGTAGCGCGGTGACTTTCATTCTCTGCTCCTCTAGTATATATGTAATTTAATAGTTTTGTTTTTCTCGTATGTTGACCTTTTAATTTAAACACTACTTATTCGTTTAACACACTGCATTTGAGTAGGCATATATTCATTGTTTTGAACCCGAGAATTAACCGTACTACCGTACTTCATGGTCCCTTTCTTTAGTAGTGAGTTGTCGGTCAGGTGATTGTAAACTCTCGTCATTTAGCACAGAAAATGTATTCTGATGAATAGGGATCGGGTTGTCATGTAAGAAAGATGGCTCTTGAACAAACTGATAAGCTTCAGTAGGTTGGGTAGTCTCGGAACACTGGAGACCTTGGTCTTTCATTGTCTTCTTTTTTGTATTCTTGATTTTGTTTTTAAAGTTTGAAAGTCGTATCTCAGCTTTATTATATCCGCTTTCAACTCGCCATTTTCAACTTCTAGGTCAATAATACGCGATGACAGCATCTTGATTTCGGTCTTGTATGTATTATCTTGCTGCACTAATTTGTCTTCCAAATGACTGAGTTTCGTTTTGATGTGACGAGAGTAAGAATTCATTACGTATATCAGTTAGGTCAGCCTCCATGTTACAAATCAAGGTCATTAAAGCAGCGAGAGAGTTCTTATTGCGGGCTAACAAATTTATCCTCGTGAATAATCTAAAGAATTCCGTCTCTTCCGGTTTGAATTTGACTCATGTGTATGTTGCTTTTGGAGTTTCAAGGATATGTTGATCCAAAACTACAGGCTCTTAGAGTTTTTCATTGACTTGTGAACTTGCAGGCTCTGTAATTTGTTTTGTTTTCTTAGTATAATATAAAGTGTTGAACATGTTCATGTTCTCAAGCATGTCGCGCGTGACCTCTGTTTCTTCATTCATTAAGTTCTCTACTTTCATCTGTAATCTGGGAAACTCAATCTTTGCCCATGCCTTGGCACATAACTATTCCTGTTGTTAAGTAGACGTGGATGATTATAAGTAAAATCCTTCGACAGCTTGTACCGTTTCCGCTAGGTCAATATTCTCGCTGGAACGAAATAACTTGATCTCAATACTCTCTGATCCAACTTACGGTAAATTTAAATCTCTGACAGTTTTTAAGAGACTCGTAATATTGGTCTTGAAGTGCCTTCACCCAAAATAATATGTTTTCCTCGGATGTTTTAAATGCAGCACAGCGAGCCGATGGCTTATAGATTCCAATATCTATTTCTTCGAATTTTAGCTTTCCGGATCCTGGCCCCATTTCACTGGCTTCAGGTCGTCGTACGTGTCGTATATAAAATCACTGGCCATCTGGGTAAAAAACCCGGTCCTTCGGCTCCGTCAATAGCGCCAGTTGAAATATCCTGAGCCTGTTGGAAGGCTTTCGCACGAGTGAAGTTAAATAAAACATTAAACTGGCTTACATTTGAGAGATGAGACTCCAAATTAGAGAGAAAGTTCCTCGCGGGTCCTCCGCCATCTTGCTTTACTGTCAGTTAAATTATGTAAATAAATTAACCTGGCGATTGTTGCGTGACCGGCACAGTGCAATCTGATTGGTGTGAATTTGACCTTTAACGCATGCGCAGACCGCGTGCTACACGGAATAATTTTTTTTTAAAATAACGACTTGCATTTTAAGACTCGTTGCTGCCACAGGCAGCCCGAGTAATAAGCTCAAAATATGCAGGATAGTAGTGTCTTCATCAGTCGATCTGGTTCATTTCTTATGACAGTGATGACGTCACTTAATCGCGTGATTTAACATTGAAGCTGCTCATTTGACATTGCTATCATATACCAAAATGAAGTAGAGGAGTGGAGGTTTTCAAAAATGTATGATAGCCTTTGTCCCTCTGAGTGGTAAGAAAATCCAAATTTTTGGGTCTTGGACTAATAATAGAAGATACAAAATAGAATAAAGTAAAATATACAACAAACAAAACATAGAGGCCAGGAGAACTAACACAGCGTTAGCCAATTACGTTGGTTTCCTATGAAAAATATAATTACAATAAATGATCTAATTACAATATTTATTTCAACCTAAAGCTTTCAGACATACAGACTTCCAAGACCTAGGGTTCTCGATGTCAAATACAGAAGTGATGGCAGACACGTAATATCGGTTAACAAGGCGGATAGACTAACCAATCAAAATCGGGATACCATTGTACTGTACGTAACCGGACCCTTTGCGTGGGCGTGAAGAAAGTGCAACGGCCGAGCGGGATCTGTGGAGGAGTCTCTTGGATTAGGCGTGTAAACGAGTTTTTGCTTGTTCAGTTGTTGTTCAAGGTTGCCACGAAAATCGCCTCTTTACGAGTGAATAACGTTTCAGAACATCTTAACTTCGACTGAGCTTGGTGACCATATCTTCAAATAGCTTGAAGATCATCATGTAGTTCAGTTTGGATGCGACGCAGCCTTCGGTGGTGGAGCCATAAATGTGGAGACGATCTGGTCCTGGATTCTGGGCCCTGGCCTGGGGCCTGAAAGTGAAATTAATTAAACTTGGAGGTAAGATCATAGATTATATTAGCGAAGTACAATGTTCATTCGAAGTGGTTGCCGATTGAGAGTGATTTGGATTTTGGCATCTTGTGGTAACGGGCAATTGCAAAATTATGAAGCCCGAGCGTGGCGATTTGACTTCTCGCCTTGATTCAAGTACTCGGGGCCGGAAATAAGTCACTTTTCACTTTCACTGCTCTCTAATATTTTAGAATTCACGAATCTATAATTTTGACGTAATGTTTTCGTAGCATCCCTGCTGTATCATTATACGCTCCGTCAATCCCAGTCAAACAAAAGTAAGAATTGTTTAGAATTTATTTCAGAATTTATAGCGATACTTACTGTGACGTCACACAGGCCAGTCACGCCACATTTGTTGCATTCTGTGGTTGGCAGAAACGAAGCGTGAACCCAGTCAGTTGCTTATAAAATATCACAGGTCGGTGCTTATTCATCGCCAAATTACTTTCTTGTTCTTGCAAAATGCAAGCAAGCCCTTTCATCGAAGCTTATATGCTCTTAACGTATAAGTCTTATAAAGGAATTAAGATTTGAAAGCAGAATTGAGACTTTAGATGTATTTTGTGAGGCCTAAATCGCTAGTTCCCATACAAGTCATACGAACACGCGTTGCTAACCACATTATATATGCAAATACATAAATGACGTCAGTGTTTACAAACAGTAAGTATCGCTATTCAATATTTAGAAATGGGTCGCTAATCACTGATCATTTACGAAATCAAACTGGTTCAATATATAATAACTTAGTCACTGTGCCTACCCAACGAGATGGCCGAAAGTCCCCCGAGACGGAGCCGGCTCGAGTCCCCATTGCTTGCCAAAATGTAGTGGTTCTTAATTAGAATAACAATAGGTAAGATATGAGAATATGTGGTTTGTCCATGCAATTGTGTCAAGTTCACGTTAGCTCTGACAGTTGGTACATAGAGCGTGGGCCTTACTCAAGTACTCAAAAGTTCATACATCTAGGTATAAAAATTGCAAGAAATGTTATAGGCACTTTAAAGGTTGCTTCTTGCTCAGTGATTTCCATTGTTTTTGCTTCATGAAGTGTTTTTAGAAACTATAAACATTGATGCTCTATGAATTGTTAAAATCCCAGTAATGGGAAATAATGAAACCACAAATAGTAACGATTTCTTCAACACCAACAAGCACTTCAAAATGTTTCATTTCTGCTCTAATTGACCCAAAGATATTCACGGATCTTCATCAGGCTTTCATATGGACCCTACTTATTCTACAATACTGTTTTAGATTCCACTTTGCAAGTTCAATCTAGATGATATTCACTTTTACTCAAAAGTTCATACATGTAGCTATAAAGATTACAAGAAGGGTTATACGCACTTTACAGGTTGCTTCTTGCTCAGTGATTTCCATTGTTTTTGCTTCATGAAGTGTTTTTAGAAACTAAACATTAAACATTGATGCTCTATTAATTGCTAAAATCCCAGTAATGGGAAATAATGAAACCACGAATGGACTACCCTGGTTCCAGAGGTTTTCTCCATTTCTTAGAGAGCCGCAAAGTGGTAAGGAGAGAAGGTAGAGAGAACCTCTAGTAGTGGCCGGCACAAATCTGCTAATACCCCCCCCCCCCCTCCTCCCCTCTGGAATTTCCAATTTTCTCCCATACAAACTCTGTAATTTTGTGGTCCCTATGACCCCCCCCCCCCCCCCCCCCCTCCTCTCCTCTCCTCCCCCCCCCCCCCCTTCCCCCGCCCATCTGGAATGGGGGGGGGGGGGGTGGTATGGATATATGGATATTTTCTGGAACTACACATTTAGAAATGGGTCACTTCACTGATCGTTTCCAAAATCAAACTGGTTCAATATTTTATAATAGCTTAGTCACTGTGCCTACCCGATGAGGGGGCCGAAAGGCCACAGATCCAGCTCAAGTCCCCAGTGCTTACCAAAATGTAGTGATTCTTAATTAGAATAACAATAGGTAAGATATAAGAATATGTGATTTGTCCATGCAATTGTGTCAAGTTCATGTTAGTTCAGTTGGTAGAGGGTGGGCCTTACTCAAGTACTCAAAACGTTTCCGAGGTTCATACAAATGTAGCTATAAAAATTGCAAGAAGGGTTATACGCACTTTACAGGTTGCTTCTTGCTCAGTGATTGCCATTGTTTTTGCTTCATGAAGTGTTTTTAGATACTAAACATTAAACATTGATGCTCTATGAATTGTTAAAATCCCAGTAATGGGAAATAATGAAACCACAAATGGACTACCCTGGTTCCAGAGGTTTTCTCCATTTCTTAGAGAGCCGCAAAGTGGCAAGGAGAGAAGGTAGAGAGAACCTCTAGTAGTGGTTGGCACAAATCTGAATATCATGCTAACGATAGGTGTCAATTAACATCACAAGATTAATTAACAGGCACCAATCACAACACGCCTCCCATGTGGTGTTTTGGTCTTGGGATAGTAGGAAAGGAAAAGTTGTAGTTGTAAAATAATATTTAACCAGGGAGTAGAAAGGATATATTTTAAATATGTGCATTGCAGAATGGAAACGATTTCTTCAACACCAACAACCACTTCAAAACGTTTCATTTCTGCTCTAATTGCCCCAAAGATATTCACGGATGATCATATGGACCCTACTTATTGACTACAATAGTGCAATTCCACACGAGACATGATGAAAATGAAAATTTTCAAATCAATTATTTTTTAGCAAACTTTATTTTAGTTAAGAGCAGACGTCTTGGTCTATCAGATACAAGTGAGATATTGTGAATGTTAGCCACACCCGTTCCGTGATGGCCTTGTTTAAATACATTCCCAAAATGTAATGTCCGCAACAAATTTTTGTGTAATGTCCGCAACGCATATTTAAAGCAAATAAAAACTAAAAAAGCTAGGGTAATGAGAGGAAATTATTATTTTTTTATTGAAAATAGAGGCCCACCCAAGGTGTGCTATGTATAAAGCCTGAATTTCAGCCGTTTCCTCTTGTTCGTTCCTCCCGAGAGAGACGTCTGAATCCAATAGCCGATAATGCCGTCCAGTGACGTCAAGGCGGATTATCAATTTAATTTATTCAAATAAAACTGTCACGGCGGTAGTAAAAGTTTGTGAGAAATATTTATTTGAGATTATGCCGACCAAAATAAAAGCCTTACCTATATTATATATCTCCATCCCATTTGCTGTTCAAGTGCCTCTTATGTTGTTAAAGTCTTTCCGAAGCAACAAATCGTTATATTATATTTGGAGGTACACTCAGTTGATCTTTGTCTTTCCGTTGATCTTTGTACATGTCTCGCGATCTGCCGTTCGAATCGACACCAACAGAAAAGTAGAAAAACATGAAAGGATAATGGAGAATTTTCGAAGTAATACGAAGACTTTCTTTACCACTGCGAGTGTGAACAAATAATCGATTGTCAACAACCCCGCGGACGCGATGCGATAAAATGTACATGTTTACAGGTTAGTCGGCCGGTTATTGTGCAGGCCACTTTCAATCCATTTCCAGATGTTTTCCTTACTAATTCAAGGTCTTTGCCAAAGACCTGGGCAAAGACAATCACTCCACTGAAACTCAACGATCAACAATCGCGAGTCCAAAGTGAATCCTGCTGTCTTCTCGGCTGATAATTATGATAATTATGCAAAATTATAGAATATGAACCAATCACTGTCACTGGACGGCATTATCGGCTATTGGATTCAGACGTCTCTCTCGGGAGGAACGATTCTAAGCACATTAATCCCAAAATGTATGTCCGCAATTATTTTTCTGTAATGTCCACAATGCATATTTAAAGCAAATAAAAGCTACTACAGTGAGCTTTGTTGAACTTTATCATTATAGTTGGTAACTCTGGTTATTAACAAGTTCAGAAAGTCCATTTGTTTTCGTGGAACTCCTCACAACTCACAGGAATTAAGAATTTAAAAAGTTGACTCATTTGTTTTTGCTGTAATGTCCGCAACAGACATTTAGATATTAATTTAAAAAGAGTAATGATAGGAAATTATATTTTTTTAAATTGAAAATAGATAGGCCCACTTAAGGTGTGCTATGTATAAATTTAAGCAGCACAGCTATTTTAAATTAAGTTTGGGAAGCATTTGTAATCTGATTTTTGGTCTCTGACGTGGAATTGCCCAATACTGTTTTAGATTCCACTTTGCAAGCTCAGTCTAGATGAGATTCACTTTTACTCATTCCTGCATGCAAAATTATTAAGATTTTGACCTCTGGCAGAGTTGGAGCAAGTCAACAGCTGGGAAAATGATATGTTCTGTTCTCTGAGCAACTGGAGAAAACTTCAGCTCTGGGACCTGGCTGAGCTTGAATGTTTACCCACTGTTTATGGCCAACTTAATTAGTATGAAGCAAATCTTTAGCACATCTCTCTTGTTGTTCCCCTTAAGTTTATATTCATCTAGTTGAAATTGAACAGACTTTTCATAAACTGCTCGAAATCAAGAATGCTGCTTGCCTGTCTCCAATATGATTTTTGAATGTTTTTGAATGTTTTCAGAAAACATTGAATGGAAAGGAAATAGAAAGCAATTGGATCAGCATTGTTATCCTGCCATGTTGACAATCTATTGTACGTTTTTTGAAAAATGATAAGGTATAATTCGCCATCAACAATATGAATCCCTGCCTAGGGCATGCAAGGGTTCACAGGACTCATAAACAAGAAGAAAAAATAATATTTTGTATAAACATGTAGAGAAAAAGATATTGAGGTTCATTCAGGGTAGGGTCTGAATGACACAAGGTCAGGTGACTCCCATTCCCAGTTTTTTTATTCTCCTGGTTCCGGTTGTTCAAAGGGCGGATAATGCTATCCACTGAATAAATCCTTATCCGTGAATAAAAATAAGCTAGTTTCGTTAATACTTATCCACTGGATATATAAGATAAACTCCCTATCCAGTGGATAAAATAAGCTAGCTTCATTAAATAAATAATTATCCACTGGAAAAGGATTTACACAACTGGACACATGAGAAAGGTCTTTTCTGTTTTCAACCTACATGTTGCTTGTTAATTAACTACTTTTTACTTGCATGCATGTACTGGACACATGAGAAAGGTCTTTTCTGTTTTCAACCTACATGTTGCTTGTTAATTAACTACTTTTTACTTGCATGCATGTACTGGACACATGAGAAAGGTCTTTTCTGTTTTCAACCTACATGTTGCTTGTTAATTAACTACTTTTTACTTGCATGCATGTACTGGACACATGAGAAAGGTCTTTTCTGTTTTCAACCTACATGTTGCTTGTTAATTAACTACTTTTTACTTGCATGCATGTACTGGACACATGAGAAAGGTCTTTTCTGTTTTCAACCTACATGTTGCTTGTTAATTAACCATTTTTTACTTGCATCCATGTACTGGACACATGAGAAAGGTCTTTTCTGTTTTCAACCTACATGTTGCTTGTTAATTAACTACTTTTTACTTGCATGCATGTACTAGACACATGAGAAAGGTCTTTTCTGTTTTCAACCTACATGTTGCTTGTTAATTAACTACTTTTTACTTGCATGCATGTACTGGACACATGAGAAAGGTCTTTTCTGTTTTCAACCTACATGTTGCTTGTTAATTAACTACTTTTTACTTGCATGCATGTACTGGAGACATGAGAAAGGTCTTTTCTGTTTTCAACCTACATGTTGCTTGTTAATTAACTACTTTTTACTTGCATGCATGTACTAGACACATGAGAAAGGTCTTTTCTGTTTTCAACCTACATGTTGCTTGTTAATTAACTACTTTTTACTTGCATGCATGTACTGGACACATGAGAAAGGTCTTTTCTGTTTTCAACCTACATGTTGCTTGTTAATTAACTACTTTTTACTTGCATGCATGTACTGGACACATGAGAAAGGTCTTTTCTGTTTTCAACCTTTATGTTGCTTGTTAATTAACTACTTTTTACTTGCATGCATGTACTAGACACATGAGAAAGGTCTTTTCTGTTTTCAACCTACATGTTGCTTGTTAATTAACTACTTTTTACTTGCATGCATGTACTAGACACATGAGAAAGGTCTTTTCTGTTTTCAACCTACATGTTGCTTGTTAATTAACTACTTTTTACTTGCATGCATGTACTAGACACATGAGAAAGGTCTTTTCTGTTTTCAACCTACATGTTGCTTGTTAATTAACTACTTTTTACTTGCATGCATGTACTAGACACATGAGAAAGGTCTTTTCTGTTTTCAACCTACATGTTGCTTGTTAATTAACTACTTTTTACTTGCATGCATGTACTAGACACATGAGAAAGGTCTTTTCTGTTTTCAACCTACATGTTGCTTGTTAATTAACTACTTTTTACTTGCATGCAAGAACATGCAATCATCAATTACAATAGTATGAAATTATCAGGTATGCACCGATACCATGCTATTTAAAGCATACTCTAATATACATGTATTATTGTAAAATTACTGAAAAGTATCAATATATGATTGTTTGATTTGCATTTCCAGATTAATATAGTAGTGATTCTACACATGGCATGTGCAGCTGTATCTCTTGATGAAAAAGAAAGGTGAGAAAAGCAGCACTTCACATCCTTTGAATAACACAGTAACAATTATTATATATATATATGTGTAAATTACCATACATATACATGTATATACAGTACTTACTTTATTCTATTCCTGCTTGAAATGACTCATGCATGTTTGTATTTCGGTGACTTAGACAACTTTTAGGAATAATAATATTGTAGCTGCTTCTTGCAAATTAGTGGCAGCCTATCCAAATAAATACTGATTGAGAACCCTGATCATTATAATAAGATCAAAACTAGCAGTGCTGTGTATTCCACTATACATGTAAGTAACCCATTGCCAGCAATGCCTTGTTGTTATTCTGCAATGTGAGTTTTTCTTGTCTATAGCATGGCCCTCAGGTTACAGGCTGTATAATATAGTCACATATTACAAATGTAGCTAGTACTTACAGTAAGCTAAACTGGTGGATATTGTGAGATGCAACAACATTTCATTGTTGTTATTGACCAGCTTATTCCTAAAGGCATCATAGTACACTGTAAGGGCAGTAGTCCTAACTTGTCACAGGAAGAGAAAAATGTTAAGTTGATCCTTAATTATGACACACAATAACACAACAGTGCAATACAACAGAATTAAACTACATTCATGACTGTAAGACATTTCTAACCGGTTCCAATTTCGTAATATTTGGGACAGCTACAGTTTTGTAGCCTTACTCTGGTATTATCGTTACCAGACTTCATCCCGCAGAGGAAGTTGAGGTACATTTTGTATTGTGCATTGATCAGATGAATGCTGTGCATTATACATGACTGTAGCTTGTTGCTGATGTTTATTATTATCACTGTTAATTAAAGCGGTAATGAAGCGAAATTTTCCACATTAAAATTAAGGTCTCATTTGAAAGTCCTTTCGAAATGAGGAAGAATGTTGTTTTCTGTTTGTCGATATCTCATCTCATTCCAGATATACATATATTAAGGATCTTGGAATATGCAAATTAGATGGTCAGTGACATGACAAGGTTGACAGAGCCATGAAGACAAATCACAAAAATAATGAAGAATATACCACAGGGAATCCCTAGCCGATATTGGAAGATTGGATCGAAACATTAGTTTTGATGCGTGTGGATTACCTGTGGTTTCTTTGCCGCGCGAGAGTGGTTGTGAATTTTGCGTAGTTTGTTTTTTATCCCAAAATTGTTCATTCGCAGCCTAAAATTCGGACAATAAAGTTATCTGGCTGTAAAATGAACCATCTAAATGTGTAGCTTATTTATTATTCTGTAGTTTGCATTAGTTTTAAGACACCGGATAATGTTTTGAACAAGATTTAAACATTTGAGTTCACCGATACCTGTTTGCTGATTTTCGCTGCTTATCTCCTTGCAATAAAGTATTGAAAGGGAAGACACCGTTCTGAAAACCGACCAGAAGTACTTTGCAAATTTCATAATCTCTAATTTAATTCACATACATGTATGTGAGTTGTTTAAGTATTTTCTCACTCCTGATGTGACTTTTTTGGCAAGCCTTATAGTTTAAGACAACATTTGAACACATTTTATTTTCGTTTTTGTGAGCCAAGGTATTTACTTTTTCGTTGCAACGTTGTTGACAAAAAAAAACGACTCAGTAGGGGAGGTACTTTAAGGAACATTTAGTTGACAAAAAAATCCCTTCGGGGTTACTAAGGGGTTGACTCGTTATGAGTCACGAAAAATGTTGTGTGACGTATCTCCCTTCTAAGGATATGGTAAGGCATGTCCCGTCGCTCCCCGTGGGGTCATACGTTGCAGTCAAAAAGTAAACACCTCGGCTCACCGTGTCTTCCCTTTCTAATACTTATACAGTAGTGAAAATGAGCGAACAGGTGTCAGTGAACTCAAACGCTTAAATCTCGTTCAAAATGTTCTCCAATGTCTTCAAACTAATACAGGCTACAGAATAATAAATAAGCTACACATTCAGCGGGTTTGTTTTACAGCTAGATAACTTTATTGTCCATTTTTCGGATGAGAAAGTCCAATTTTTGGATCAATAGCGAAAATCAGCGAACAGGTATTGGTGAATTCGAACTCAAACACAAAAATCTTGCTCAAAATATTATCTGGTGTCTTAAAACTAATGCAAACTACAGAATAATAAATAAGCTACACATTTAGATGGTTCATTTTACAGCCAGATAACTTTATTGTCCGAATTTTAGACTGCGAATGAACAATTTTGGGATAAAAACAAACAGACAACGATACATTTTCTACCACTCTTGCGTGGCAAAGAAACCACAGGTAACCCACACGCATCAAAACTAATGTTTCGATCCAATATTCTAGTATCGATTAGGGGCTCCCTGTGGAATATACCTGCAAATAGTGGTTAAACTAATTGACACTTTGCACATGTATGGTATGAAGGAAAATAGACATCATTTTGCAATCAAGATGTTACCCAGGCTCGTTCAATGAGGAAAACGAATTTCCTAATTTCTCCTTTGCCAAACACATTTTTTTGTACTGTGGGCATATCACAAGGGTTGGAACAGTGTAGGCATTGTATGTGAGTGGCTTAAAGTAAATTATTTTGTGTAACAGAGATAAAAACTACAATTTTATGTTCAAGGCGAAAGGAGCCTGGGGCCAAGAGTGTTTCCAAAGTTTCATTTGTTTTTATCCACTATTTGTAGATAATAATATTCTTCATTTTGTGATTTGTCTTCATGGCTGTGTCAACCGTATGGCATCACATACCATCTAATTTCAATATTCCAAGATCCTTAATATACTGTATCTGGAATCAGATGACACAGAAAATGCCATTATTCCTCATTTGGAAAGGACTTTGAAGTGAGATCTTAATTTTAATGACGCAAATTTCGTTTCAACAGTTAACTTCAATTAATAAGGTAATTTGACAGTTTTTGTGATACATGTACTTTCACAGGGAGAACTTCTTCTGTCTGACACTCCTTCTCTTCCGAGTTGGTAACAATACACTACGTCAGTATTTCAAGTCAAGGTGGCTTGCAGTAACAGGGGCACCCTGGACAGACAGCCCAGCTGATGGCAATCAACTTCTGACTGCTGGAGGACTGAAGAAACTGGGTCATCATGAAAGGCCCAAAGTGCAGTCAGGAGACGCTACCAAATGGGATCTCACTATCCTTACACAAGTCCTCATGCACTCATCTAAGAGATTAGCTCCTCCAGGAACACCAGAGTACAATGAGTTAGATAAACTACGGAAGATGCGTAATGAGTTGATCTGCCATGCTACTGATACCAGGTTGCAGACTGCTGACTTTACACCCAACTGGCAAATTGCATGCAATGCACTGAAGTTGTTTGGAGCAAACCAGACAGAGTTTGATTCTGTAGAGAATGGTAAGGCCCTTTCATGTGAGTTCTATTGAGAGTGACTACTAGATTGGGAAGGGGAGGGGGGTGCAACAAAAGTCTTGTTTTGTGATTTGAACAAACATTACATTCATAATTATGCAGGTTTGGTATAGTCACCAGAAAAAAACACCTCTTCCACAGTATGGAAATATGGATGAAAATTTGCAGAATATTGCCATTGTATTTTCATAGATTTGTCCAGTTCCATACTACATTGTGTATCCTGTAAATTAAAATTTCTAGCATTCTTATAAAAGTTATTTACAAGGTATTTCCATACTATGGAACATTATAGGTCCAATTTTCCCAGTGAATATTGAATAACCAAGTTGCTTTGAATTCTTTTATATTATATGACTGTGCACACCTGTATTATTATCTCATTCTTTGCTTCTTTTTAGATTCGAGGAAGCCATGGAAAGAGTTGTTTCCGCTGCTTGAACAATGTCTCGACCATGAGGACATTTTGAAAGCTGTCAACTCAAGTGAGTAATATAATGATACATGTGTTTAACCCTTTCCCTACTGGACATGTTTGGCTCAGTTGGTTAAATCCTGAGTGCTAACTCAACCCTCCCCCCTCAGTTCAAGTTTGGCTAGCCCGGGTCACTTAAATACTACTGACTTTTTAAGCCGAGGGCTCAAACTTTTCCCACAATGCCATTTGGGAGAATTCTGTTCACTCGTTGACGGTAGGCATGGCTGCTTCGGTAGGGTTTCTAATGAAATGAGCTCTAATTTTGGATAAATATGCCACTGTCAGAGAGCTTGAAGACATCATTAAGTCTGAGGATGGCTGAAAAGTACTTGGTTTGCTTCTAGTAGGCTTTGTGAGGGGATTTCACAGGGTTTTTCCGTTGTGTTTGTGCTTTCAGACACTGGAAAAAATTCTTCAATGAAATCCTTGGAATCCTGCAGTTGGCATTCTTTTACCCCTGCTCAACCTATTAGGATGTGTTTTTGTCACTTTAAAGCAACGGCTTGAGTGCAAATCACCGCTCTTGGTTGTAGGGGTAAAAGACTTATAAAAAAAAACCTGCCGGAGTCCCAGTCCATTACCCAGCATGCAATTGGAGGTGGGAGCAGGTAAATGTGGTCGAGTGAAATGCAGTGTAAACATCGGCGTGGTTCACAGTCATTTGGTGCGTTTGGTGCAAACAAACCTGCTGGTTGGAAAGATTAAACGAGGTACTGTAACGACTGAGTGGTGATTTTGTATTTGCTTTTGATTTCAAGTGCGAATAGGAAGGTTTTTTTGAGCCGATTTTCAGCTCCTCAAAATTCGCGAAAATCGAAGAAACGAACAACGATGTCCAAAACAAATGCATTTTTCTCCAAAGTGGGAGAGTCAAGCGATCCCTGTTATAGCTCTGACTTTGAAGTCATTCATACCTTGAAATAATATCACAACATCGTATTTCCAGCATGTCTAGGTTTGATGCAATAATTTTCTCCAGGTACATGCTTCATATTGGGCGGTTACGGGCGGCACAGGAGGGAAAGGGTTAATAAACAAGAAGTATGGGAGGTGTATTTCATTCTTACAGTGAGGGTCTTTGCAGTGTTTAAAGATTTACTTTGAGAGCCTTGGGGGCTTAAAAAAATCCAAAGTTTGAAGTTTATTTTGTATACTGCTTTTTGGGGGAGGGAAGGTGGGGCCATGATTGTTTTTTGGGGTGGGGGTGGGAAGGGGGAGGGTTGCATTAATTTTATCAAGGTAAGAAATGTGACCTCAAAAAAAGACCTAAAAAGTGCATTATTTTGGTATTTTGTATTTTTGGACAGTTTCAAGGCTGGTACTATAATAAAGTATAATATCCATCAACAGTTAATGATCAACTTAGAAATCTTCATGAAGACTACAAGGAGATCAACAGAGGGATAAAGCAAAGTAACGAGGAGATGAAACGTGACAATGCAGAGATTATGACAACATTAAGTAAACTAGATGTAAAGCTGGATGAAGTTATTCATGTTGAGAGACCTAAGAGCACAGAAACCCAACAGATATCAGACTATGGGAGAAATACAGGTAGGTGGAATTGTCTTAGGGATTGTTTTCTAGTAATTTATTATTCTTTCCTTGATTGAGTTAATTAATATACATGTATTGCATCCCCATGGCCACTACTACTACTGCTTCCTCCTGCTCCTCCACCCCCTCCTGTTGCCCCTCCCCCTCCCCCTCCTCCTATTCTTCCTCCCCCCCTCCTGAAAACAGACACAACCCAATACCAGATAAACACACCCTTTAAGTTTTAACTATTATTATTCAATATCTGCATTGAAAATGGAGACTAAATATAGCACACACAGGCTAGTAAATATTGCCATTTACAGAGCTTGGGCTACTTGTGCTTTGACGGCCATTTTACGGATCCAAGCTTTTAAAAAATTGTCAAAACAAAGTAGAGGTTATACTCCAGTAATTGCACATAATCATTGTTACAGATGCTGCAACCGGTCTACAGCAGAACAAATACGAGCGAGTGTTGGCAGATTTTTTCCTCTTCTGCCCCATGATGATGGATAGTCCCTGAGAACAATACATGGGACTCTACGGTAATAGGGACTACAGGAACAATTTATGATAAAAGGAACAACATCCCTACATCTGAAACGTCTATCCATTTCTAAAATTAGCCACGTTTTATCACAATGTCAGGTTTTCCGGTAATGTATTTTTCAGAATGCACGGGGAGACCACACCTTTGCTAAACTTTTGTTAGTTCGTCCACTGATATATTTTATAATGTCGTTTTCCACCAGCCCAACAGTTTTCATCTTACCTGAAACAACACTACACCAGTGGAGAGAGGGCAGTGATACAACCATTCCCATGGATGGACGAAACTTTGTTTAAACTTGAGACGATGTTCACGAGGTTGAGAATAATCCAGAGGGAGAAGGAAAGATCCACGGAAACAGATGAGGTCGCGATGCATGAAGTTTTCAAGTCCCACAATGACTGTAAGAAAACAAGAACTGTCCTTATTGAGGGAAAGCCAGGAATTGGCAAGACGACCTTTTGCCAGAAGCTGGTATATGATTGGGCTAAAGGGAAGATTCCATCGTCGAGTTCTTTCCCTGAAGTTGAACAAGTCCTCCTGGTAAAATGCAGAGACATTGAAAATGGTGACATATGGCAGGCAATCGAAGATCAACTGCTTCCTGAGGAGATGACAGCCGAAAATCAAAAGATGCCATTGTTTGATTACATCAAGGAGAACCAGGAGAAGGTGCTGTTGATAATTGATGGATATGACGAGCTCCCAGCAGAGAAATACGTACAGGAACGTTTGATGAAAGTGATAAATGGAAGGACGCTATCACGCTGTCATATTATTGTAACAACCCGACCCGAGAAAGGCGCTCAGCTGCGTAAGCATTTTGACAATTTGTTAGAAATCAAAGGATTTCATTATAATGATATGTGTGAATTCATAGAGAAATATTTCCAGAAGTCTCATCTTTCCTTAGCAAAAAGTCTCATAGATTTCGTTTTTGGTAATAATCTTCTGGACTTAGTTTCTACTCCACTTAACACAGCTCTCCTTTGTGCAGTTTATGAAGAAAGAAACGGTCGCCTGCTGCTAAAAGGAAATTCCACGTTCCATCGTGAACTTTACCAGGAGATCGTGTTCTGTGTCACCAAACGGTACTGTGTAAAGGAAGGCAAAGATGTAGATGATGACACTTTGATGGAAGAATATCATGCAGTTCACATGGTACTCGGAAAACTAGCTTTCGATGGTCTACAGTGCAATAAGCTTTATTTTAAACAAAGCCAACTTCCTCCAAATGAGAGAGAATTAGTGTGCAAGTTGGGTTTTCTGATTAAAGAGAAGTCGGCAAGCAAGCTCAGATCAGAAGTGACATTGTCGTTTACTCACAAGACAATCCAAGAATACTTTGCTGTTCTTTATGTTGCTGACTGCTTAACTGATAGAGACCCCCAGGCTTTTTGTTCTGTTAAGACGAGTGAAATGGTTAGAATGATATATCTGTTTGATATTCTATCTACGTTTAACCTACATGTATCAACAAACAAAATAATTGATTTTATCCAGTGCCTTACTTCCTTGCTGCCATCCAATGCAGAACACAGACAACATCCCCATCCTTCCGCTTTTATCTTCACATTCATATGTGAGTTAATAGGTAGCCTTAGAGATGAAACCGAAATGCAGACAGCAGCAAACTCAACTTGTGCATATTTACGTCCGTCGGTTGAGGTCCATTATGGGCTCGACAATATGAGTGACAAAGTTATCCCTGGTTTATGTTGCCTTCTTTCCTCTTCAAGCACAGCAAACCAAAATTCTTGCGACAGCACCACTGGTTTCATAGTTTCTGAGGGGAATACAGTGACTAAGATGGCCAAGTCACCCCTTAGCCATCTAAAGATTATTTGTCTCAGTAAAAATGGCATTTCTAATGCCATGCTACAGAAATTCACCCTTGCTATAAGACAAAATAAACGTTTGATAAGTCTTAACTTGAGCTATGTTGGTAGTTTTAGCACTATTTTTGATGGGCTCGAAACAAACACACATTTGACTTACCTTGATATCTCAGTCTGTGACATTGAAGACACAGATGCCGAAGTTCTCAGAAAATTATTTACTGAGATGAAATCTCTGGTGAAATTAGATCTTGGGTTCAATAGTTTAGGTGTGTTATGTTGTTTAGCTATTGCTGATGGCTTGACAAAGAACCAGAAATTGTCTATACTAGACGTTAGAGCCTGCAACATTGATGTAGAGGGTGGCTGTAAAATTGCCGATGGTTTGAATTTTAATGACAACCTGACCATTCTCAACATGGGTGGAAACGAAATTGGTGATGATGCAGCATGTGCAATCGCTGAAGCTCTGGCAAAGAACAAAAGTTTAAAAGAACTCCGCCTTGACCTAAACAAGATTGGTGTTGTTGGTTGTGAAGCAATAGCTCACGCCCTAACTAGGAACAAAACGTTAATCCTTCTGGACATCAGCAATAACGAGGTTGGTGACCACGGTGCTTGTGCTATTGCCAATGAGGCTTTGATCAACAACTCGAGCTTGACTCACCTCAATATTGCCAATTGTGGTATTTCCGATGTCGGGACGTGTGCTGTTGCTGATGTGTTGGCGAGTAAAAACAAGACCTTGACTCACCTCACTATGGGTTGGAAGCACTTTGGAGCAGAAGGCTTTCGTGCTATCATTGATCTCGTAATCAAGAACACGACGCTGATCCATCTCGACGTTACCTGGTTGAATGATAAACTGTGTGACAGTACGACTCTTGCTTTTGCTGACGCCGTATCGAGGAACATGACCCTGACCTATATTGGCATTGGTAAAACATGTGGCACTACCACACTTACACAAGATCCAAGAGTTCAACTTCCTAGTGATCTTGATTTTCTTTGTTACCAACAACATAAAATATCAAAATCTACGCTACAAAGAGCTTTTCATAGTTAACTGGATGTGTATACATGTACGTTGCATCCATGATATATAGATTACTAATGTCCAAGGCAGACATGAATTAACCGGCATAAACGCACTGCCTTTTCTAGATCTGAGTTTGAAGACTCGGAAGCTTAGCTTCTCTTCTAGTTATTCTGTTCTGTCCTTGTGAACATGGAGCAGCATGCATATGAGATGAACCAGTTTGGAATTATTGGAATTATCAGTGGTTGATCGTTAAGAATTTGAAGCCATTTCGCTTGAATTGAGAGATTTGTCGTGATTTTAATTTTTAATATATATCTCAGTGTTGAGCCTGGAATTATTCGGGGGCGTAGACTCACTCTGCCTTGATCTCGCCCTGCTACTGGCCATGGCTACTGTAACGATACTTAGTTTAATGAGTGGCTGTGGTATTTTGATGCCAACGTTTACTACATTGCGTACCTGTTTCATTCAGCTGAAAGGACTTTTACGAGAGAAACTCGAGTTTAACATACGTACGCCGCCAGCCGTGATGTTAAAGAGAGGGTTTCAAATGTAGTAATTTGACTAAGCAATATATTAACGGGTTATGTTTGCTGAAATTAAGGGGCTATGTTAACCTCCAAATGATGAAATTTCTCATGATAAAAAATAGGAATTACTACTCAAATTTGCAGAGTATGCTTTCCAGGTACACTGGAGAAAATCTGAGACTATTTTCATGAAGGATAGCAAAGTTTTGCCGTGGATGACTACTCGGTAACCGAAACAAGTTTCCAAACATAAGCATTTGTAATCCATTTTAATCTTTGCCGTTCTCTATCGAAGAAGTTTGTAAAGCATATCAGGACATTCACATGATATGCGTTTAATCTTTCTCAGGGTGTTAATTTTGTAGTCGGTTTTATTTTAAAGAAACTTGAAGGTTCAATACGATTGACAGTGGTTCTTTAAGAGAGGCAGTAGTCGTTCAGAGAGGTCCATTGCACCATGTGTATACAACAGGTTCAATACGATTGACAGTGGTTCTTAAGAGAGGCAGTAGTCGTTCAGAGAGGTCCATTGCACCATGTGTATACAACGGATTTTACAGGTGAAACATAGAGCTAGTTAGAATCTATAAGTGATGAAATGGTCAAGTAAATATACAGTTAAGAAACAAAGGAGACTGATAACGATATTCTGGACAATAAGTTGATATTATACTAAAATACACCGATAGAGAACAAGTTAGTGTTAGGGTTTGTTGTGATAGAGAATTAGTGTTTAGAACACAAACATACTGGATCTGTCCGTGTATGTTCTAATTGGTTTATTTTGTTGACTTTGGTATCCTGACTAAGAGCAATTCCAGTTCTTGGGAGAGCTATAGTGTCTGACAGGGGCACGACAGAATTGCTTTGAACTTCTCTCTTTACAGCAGTTTTATTTTTAGTTCTTTAATATTTCATGTTTGACTGACAAAGCATCTGTTATGCAGTACAACTAGGTTGGCTTGTTGTAGAATCTCTCAGCTCTTTCAAGCTCAGAATAGATGATTTCTACAAAGGTTTCAGGGCTCGAATTGAACTAGTTTTGAATGTTTGGTTTCTAAAAATTCCTTTAGGTAACCTGGAGTAGTTAGTAAAATTTGATGACCAAAAATAATTTTCTCGGTTTTCTCGTGCAATTTGGGATTAATTTTCACTCGTGTGTTTTTCAAAGAGCTCAAATTACGCTCGCCATGCAATACTCGTTGAAAAACCCACGAGTGAAAATTAATCCCAAATTGCTCTCAAAATCGTATGATTACCTATACAAATTGGATGTCGTTTATTCAATGGGCCTATGGTTAATTTTTCTCAAAGTTAAATTCGAGCTCTTGAGTTTTTCGACTGTCCCTGATTAGTATACCATAGTTAATAGAGGGGGGTGGTTAGTAAACCCAGCAAACTTCAAAGTGGTTAACAAAGGCGCTGCGATTTAGGTTGGAAGGTGTAAGAGAAAACACGGTAAATAAATAGTTCATTAGCGTCCCCTGAAATACTGAACCCACATGTTTCTATTGGCTGATTCGTTGACCTTTTCCAATATCTATTGTGTTTTGTGCACGTTCACGATTGAAAAAAGCGAACAAAGACCTATAACAAAGAAGTCGCTGGGTTTCATAACCATTCCCCTCTATTAAGTAAGCGATATTGGCCTCGAGCGAGGGGGTATGGCATTTATTCACCGAGGGTTCCGCACGAGGGCGCAGGAATCCGAGCTGAGTTTTTCGTGCTACGCAATAATATCTCTTCATAAATCATTAGTATCATTGTTTGCCTAGTGCATAGTTGCATAAAATTACTGTTCACAAGGCTTCGTATTGTTTTTTGTCTTGACTCTTTCAACCAACGTAGCTTGTAGTGTTGTGGATATGGCAGAGGACTAGAAGGTTCGATTTCGATTCCGGATCTTCTTCTTTCATGTACTTCTCAGCATGTAGGTATAAAGTAAGTCGGTAGTTCTAAGTTACTAGGAGATGCGTGAGGGAATATACATTAAAATGCAAGGGAATATATCTTTTAAAAAGCATTGATAATATGCAAGGGGAATATTTGTTAAAGCATTGATAATATATTTAAGGGGAGTACATGTATATAGGACAAAGAAAGTGAGGACTGGGAACATTGGTCTTAGTAGATCAAAGGAAACAGCCAATTAAAGTAACAAAAACTATGAGTACACATATTACTAAAACGTCACGGAAAAGTGACAAAGGATTGTAATTATAGCTGCAGTAGTTTTGTGTACGGAATGACTAAACCACGGCGTAATTCGAAAATCGATTTAAAGTGCATATGAGCCCAATTTTATCATTAAAATTGATTCTCCACCAAGTAAATAGTTGAATGGTAAAACATTTCTTAATTTGAGTTCTGCGTCTATGACTTATAGAGGTTTCTATTTCCGATATGCTAATTATGTGAGGACTCATATATTATACAAAAATGTGCTGGCAGAAATATACATATTTTTCTAAACATCCATGTAATATTTGGGCCTTATGTCAGTGATTTTACCAAAATGTTGGGCTCATATGCATTTTAAAGGACCATTAATATTCCTCTTAAAGCTTTTGAACTAAAAATCAACGATTTCACCAGACAGCAACAACCACAAGCCATTTGTGTCTGGGAAAGTCCTTTCTCATTTATCCGTAACAACCTTTTTGAAAACAGTGTATGATACCGCGTAGTATTAAGTTACATTTTATTAGAGAACTGAGAGATTGTAGATGGTATAGTATATATCTAGTTCTTATGATATTTTATATTATTGTGAGACTTATTTGCCATTTATTACAAGTCCTCATAACAGCTGACTCCTCAACAATGCAACCTTTGCAGGATACAATCACATGATTGACTGAGTGGCAACAAAGGCACTTTACGAGATCGGTAGTGTTGTTAGCAAAACCTGTTTGTAAATGCTATTTTCCACCTCCAATCGACTGTCAATCTTTCTAACACTACGTTTCTGAAGATTGTTTGCCATCCAGTAAAGCCTTCCCCATGGGATCACGAGTTCAATTCATTCGTTATTGAAGTGATATATCAGCACGTGACTGTTTCCTGCAAAAAGCCTATTGTACGAGCTATAATACATTATTTCTTAAAAGTAGTTGAAGTAGTTTTGTAAAATAATGATGATACTTTTGTTAAGTTTTAATTTGTAAAACTATCAAGACAGTCAAATAGTTGATAGTCACCTCAAAAGTGTAGCTTGTTAAAATACATTTGAAATAATGAAGAGCAATAAACTTTTGATTGATGTTACATCTTGTGTACCTCTTCTTTGACTTAGTTTTTCTCTAAGAAGAGTTTCCTTATCCTCAGAATTTTATCTATTAACTAGTAACCATTCTTTATAGTTTGTGTATGTCATTTTTCTCAGTTCAATGTGTTATTTACTAAGCTCCATTCCCTAATCTTTTTGTCTTAAGGTATACTGTTGCCAAATGTTTCTCGATATTTTATTGATTGGTACCAGATCCATCAAATATTGTTTTTTCTATAGCGATTACAGTAACATTGAACCGAACACCTCGGATAAAGATGTGTTCCTGCTCAGTAGCTCCGATGACCGGCTTATTTTGAAAAGGAATCTCAGTATGGTAACGACATGACGTCAAAGGAGGTATCGTTTCCTATACAAAAACTTGCTGGTAGAGATAAATGATATTTTATAAACACCATGTTATATTTGGAGTAAATTATTTCACATACGAGTCCTCCGATTCGACGTGGGTTTCAAAATCCGCGTGAAATTTCAAATGCCGAGGGCGTACCCTTGTTTCTGTAATTAAGAGTATTGTTGAACAATGATGTATAGTTATCCCACATGGATTATTATTCATTTAGGGACCGGACAGTTTAAAAACAAGTTTGTAAGGGAGTGCTAGAAATCTATGGGACCTGAGAAAGTTGGTTGGAATCCCGTTTGAGGCAGGTTTTTTTATTTTCAAGTCACTTCACTTCTTTACTGTTGACATGTTAGTTTCCCAGTAATTATGACATTTGTTGAATCTCAGTCTTCGTACTTCGAAGAACCGTATATGAAATACTAATTGGAGTCTTTTAGCAGGGGATCCAAACACCGAAAATTAAAGCACAAGGCTTTCGAGGTGTTTGGAGTCTCCTGATGAAACACAGGGCCGCTAAGGGCAACTCGTAGATGGTCAGTGAGCTATTTTGGCATACACTAAATATCACGTGACCGATGACGTCATTGTTACGTCATCGCCACTAGGTGCTTGATAGAGACCCACTACCATGTCTGTCCAGGTTTTAGCTAGGTGGCATTAGAAATGAGGGAGATATGGGCATGTACTCAATATCACATGACAGATGATGTCATCGCCTCAAAGTGATTGATAGGGACCCACTACCATGTCTGTCCAGGTTTGAGCCGCCGGCTGCCATTAGAAATGAGGGAGATATGGGAATGTACTTAAAATCATGTGACCGATGACGTCATTGTTACGTCATCACTACCAGGTGCTCGAAAGGGTTAGGAAACTTGGAACTTCACAGATCCAAAGTTTTGGCGGCTCCTGAAATGGAAATGAGTATTTAGTGAGGTGGGCGTTTGAATTTTCCCATGTTTCGCGCAAATTTTGTAAACAATGTCGCGCGTTGTTGCCAACAAAATGACCACAATCTAAGACCCAAGAAAAAGCACAAAAGATGGATAACTTTGGATAACTTTTAGGTAAATGATTGTTGAATAGCTTAAACCGTTATGATATGCTAAAAAATTAAAATACTCGTATTAAAATTTTACAACAGGAAGTATTGTTGAAGGGTTCAAAAGCCAACAATGAATATGAAACGAACCATGATCTTCCACAACAAGAGGCCCTGAGTCGCCTTAACTCGTGCCACCTAGAAATAGGTTAATTTATAATACAAGGAGTTCTAGCATATTTTTGTGCCATAACATGGTTTGTGCTAGGGGAACTGGATAATTGATTCACTACTCATGCTCGTGATAATTTACATATAATGGAATGGACCTTTTACAGGAATGCAATCACATAGTTGTACTAGATGGCAAACAAATCTTAATTCGTATATTTAACGGCACTTGTATGAGATCGGTAGTATTATTAACAAAACCTGTTTGTAAATGCTATTTTCCACCTTACCATTCTCAACCCCCAAAGGTGGTCATGGTCCCACTCTTAGTCCTATTAGCCCGGGGGGGGGGGGGGGACTCCCTTATGTGAAGGGTACATGGATGCTCTTCGTACCTTTTAGGGGTCAAAATCAGGAGTTTGGTACCACTTAGGGTATCCACCATCAAACACAGACATTTCTATGTAAAGCGGTACCTTTTAGGGGTCGGGTGTCAATTGAACAAAAAAGCTGTTATCAATTTACATTTTTATTATCTTTTAGGGGTCAAAATAAGCTTGAGCCACGCCCATTTTAGTACCTCTTAGGGGTCAAATCGAAAACGTCCGACGAGCATCCCTACCCCTTTTATATGGGAGTCCCCCCCCCCCCCCCCCCCCCCCCGGGCCTATTAGTGTTGATCACATCTTAGCCATCTATCACGGTATCAGACTGTCACGAGTGGATCCTTGAGTAGATCTGGATATGTGATAAATTCCCGTCCAAAACCCTCGAAACTCCTCTCAGCTTTAGAAATAACACAAAATCTTCGCATTTTACCTGAAGAAACCTTTGGTTTACTCAAAATAATAGCAAGATTAAAGGTTTTGCTAAGTCAAAACTCTGCTCATATCGCCATCTTGAAAAACAAGCACTGTGTTGTCCATTGTTCACGTGACCAGAACAGTGCAATCTTATTGGTACGGTGGCGAAAAGAACTTCAAAGAAGGTACAATATGATTGGTTGACGGCGCAAAATCTCAACACAAATAAATAAAAAATAAACACTTGCGATTTCTGACTCGAGCCAGCCCAAGGCCTGGCCCGCGAGTAATGACACTCTTTTTTTAGTATGATATTTATATTGAATATTACCCAATAAATAGCCAACAGCATTAATAATGATTTGAGAAGAATACAAAAACTTATCTTACCTATAGAGTGGTCATGGATCATGGAGTGGTATGTTCTGTTATAAACAAATACATCACGGATTTTCGGTCAAGTCCAAGTTCCAACCAATTACATCTGGTGTCCTTGAGCGCTCGGTATTGGGCCCATTGCTATTCATATTGTATTTTGCCCCCTTACGAGACATTATTAAGTCACATGGCCTCGATTGTATGCTTTATGCAGACGATTTGCAACGCTACATTACGATGAATCCTGCGTTTAGGCAGTCCACTGAATAGCTTAGATCTTTGTATTCAAGATATTCAAACTTTTTTCCTTGCAAACAAACTTGTCTGTAATCCATCTAAGACGGAAGTAGTCCATTTCTCCTCTCGGTTCAGTAAGCTTGAGCCAATCTCTAGCATCATACTTGGTAAACATAATCTAGTACCTGCCAAGCCAAGCCAAGGGCCGGGCCGGAAACATGCGCGAGAAAATCACTTCCGGTTATTCGACGTTTACGAGATGCACGTTCCCGTTTGGGCGCCGAGTGTTAATAGGTTAATGATGTTTAGTTTACGACGAAATTCGACCATTTTCTTTTCTACTTTTTTGTCTTCCAAAACGACACATAGTGTCGAAAATATCCAAATTAATGAAAAATATTACCAAAGGACCAAATTAAACTATGAATTTTGCAGAGAGTTTACCGTTGAAATCACGTCCGCCACTACTGAAGTGTGTTCCAAATACTTCGAGATTTTAGACCAGCGTTCTGCTGTCGTGACGTCATCTTCTCAACGCGTCGCTCTTGTAAATGCGTATTTCCATTCAAAACTTCGTTCTTTCCTTTCCTTTTTGGAAAAAAATAGTATAAACATGTACTTTACTTATAAGTTCGTGCGAAAGTTTGTGTGAAACTTGCCCCGCATGTTGTTGTGTTGAGAAGATGACGTCACGTTCGCTCTGTCGTGGTTCTGTCACGGAACGGGTTCGAGTAATGGCGGACATAAAAACTCGCGATTCGAACCCAAACAAATAAGACTTCCCATCGTCATATCGAAACAACGGTGCGTGTAGACAAACAATATAGCAACTTTACTTAACAAATACGCAAAAATATCACTATCACAATTTGATCGTAGTGGCACTTTAAGCGGGAGTACAATATGTAAATAGTAAGAACATATGATTTCTTGGAGAACAAGGTTTATGACGCCAGACTTAGTTGTTGTTTACGCAGAGTAGATCTTGTGAGTTGTAGAAGCGTGTACGGCTTTCTAATCATTTCCGACTGTAATCCTGGAACTGAAGTTAACTGTAATTCGAGCAACATTAGTCGTTTTAGTTAATTCTAATTCAATACTTACATTACCGAGCAAACCAGTATCTATCAATGCATTGGTTGCTCTATGTTTTCCCTTTTTCACACAATCGAATTGCAGTTGCGTTACATTGGTATGTGTATATTTACTTGTATAAGACAAGCATCACCAATTCATACTTATTCCTTTCTTTTGTGTATTATTATCTTATGTGTATTGTATTTATATGTGTCAGACTAGTGACAGTGTGTTACATGTAGATTATAGTGATAATTAATTAATTTGAAGAGTGGGTTATTATGAAATATATTTAAATAGTGGTATGAAATTGATTAATGTGATTATGGTATGAAACTGATTAATGTGATTATGCCATGGATATGATATGGGATGGGAACTTTGAATGTTGAGTATAAAAATATATATATCTTAAGCTAGTATATAACTATAACCATTATTGGTTAAAAGATGTTCCCCTTACCCCCTTATTTTCATTTTATTTACAACAATTTATTTATTTCTAATTTATTTATCTAAAATATTTAGAGTAAAAATTATGTGAAAATACTTTTACACTAAGGCTACACTAGAATTGGATTGCCAAACGTGTATTTCTGATTAACAGACCCCTTCTTCAGGGATTAGGAAGTCTGTTAGGACCTAAATCACCTACTGTTATTTGAACCAATCAGTATCGAGTCGATAGAATTTCAACTTGCCGCTCAAGCTTCGATCCCGGTAAAATGCAAATTTGGACTCATTCACAAGTCGAAGTCTTTTGGATGAAGAATAATCGCATGGATATGCTTGGATTTATACTTTGGAATGTTTTATTTTCGTTTTGCAATGTGTTTAGTTCTCGTTGTCTAAGTGGGGACCGGTTACTGTAGTGTAATTATGGGGATTTGGTTTAGTAAGAAGAACAGTAAAAGGCTGATTCTAGATTGCCAGTAACTTACATTTCAAATCTGATGTGGGCTGGAACCTAATGTACAGAGTCCGGCAAATAGAATTTCTTAGAAGCCAGAATAAAAAACCGAAAGAAAAAGTTTAAACGTAAACAAAGGGGCTGTCACATGCAGCCTCCAATCTTGATGCTCTAGAAAATGGCCGCCAAGCCAAAATTCAGTTTTATAGTTTGAGCTCCCCAGCTCCATTGGAAATGATTTGAAGAAATACGTACAGTAATCAACAGATCCCGAATACGTACGGTAATCAACAGATACTGAATACGTACAGTAATCAACAGATACTGAATACGTTAATTTGTTTAATTCAGAATTGGAGTACAGGAAAGGAAACTGATAGATTGTGAGGTGCGCAAAGGACAGTGGTAGCTCGCGAGGCGCGCAAAGGACGCTGGTCGAGACGGCCCCTTTTTGAAGAGGCATCGAGCCGTAGACCCATGGCATACATGGCGTCCAATCTCAATAACCATTGTTTAGGAACTCTTCAGTCTCGCATTTATTTGAAAATGCTTTTACGTGCCAACGTGCACACTAGTATTACATGAGGACAATACAGGACGCTATTTATGCAATGGGTTTATGCCTCGTAATTCGAATAATACAGTACCGCTCGAGACTTGTATTCTGATTGCACCATTATACTGTAGCTCTATTGTTTTTGTACTGCTCGTTCTAAAGGTTAGGGTGCATTGTATAGTAAGCCAATACTGTGGCTCGTTTCGAACGGTGCTGTCGGGCTTCCTAATCTACGCCGGTTTGCCTGTGACTTCTCGCTGTCATGTTGGTGACGTCATCAAAAGATTCCTCATTAGCTTTTGTTATTTCCACCAACATGGCCGCCATGTCGTAGTTACGAGCTCCTAAGGAGAGGAATCGCTCGCTTAATTAATGGATGAAATGACAATAGAAAATACCCTATCCTGAACCATAAAAAACCTAACGGATCAGTAAACAAGATCTTACCCACCTAGAGCTAGGGTTCTCAAGAAAAACATCTAAGAAAATGGTGAGGTAAAAAAAATTTGAGAGATTTTCTGTAACTGGAACCGCTCCTTCTACTCGTAAAGCAAACGTCGCAACCACTACACTAAACAGCCATCGTCACTCAATTGCTGTCATTAAAAAAAAAAATAAACCACTGCTAATCAGTGCATTTTTAGCCAATCAGAATGAGTGAGCGATTCTTCTCATGAGGAGTTGTCGTTTGAACTCTTGGGATGCAACTTTGCCGGAAACGGCGGAATTTCTCTGTGTCCACCTCTAAAATTGCTACGTGCAATGTAGCGTGTATCCGTACCTATAGCGGGAACACGTGACTGTCTCGTCACCATTCAGGCGTATACGAGCCCAATTTTTTTCTCATTAAAATCTATTCTACATCAAGTAAATAGTAAAATATTTCTTGATTTAAGAGTTATAAAGGTTTATATTTCGAATATGCTAATGAGTGACGTTAAACTGACTTGGGATTTACTGTCATTTCATTCTCCTCGTGAGTGAAACTTACTTCTGATTTAGACAAAATATTTGGTAAAATCATTAATGTAACCTTCAAGTTTTACAGATGTTTATAAAAGTCATTCATCCGTACCTGCAGGTTTTTTGTATAATAAATTATTCCCTGCTTGACGTCACGGATTAGCATACTTCAAATATTAACTCATAGACGTAACACTCAAATTAAGAAATAGTTTACTATTTATTTCATGCAGAATTATTTCAATGATAAAAAAATGGGCTCGTATGCACTTTAATCAACATCAATTTGGAGCTGCTGCAAATGTACAGTGAAATAATCAAACCACACATAACGCCTGTATTTTTTTAACATTTGTGTACAGCTTTTTAAGAGAGTTTGCAACCTTTTCATTTCAGATTAGCTATAACTATCAGGGGAATTTGTAATTATGCTGATAAGGCAAACTGTAAACTATGGCGTTAACTTAACTATGTCAGCAGCGCTCAACTAAACTAACACGTCATTTCCATGGCGGAAATGTAACTATCTGTAAATGACAAATATTAATACTTTTTTACCCACGATTCCTCGAGTGTGTGTCGTCGTTCCTCAGTATTCAATCACGGGGTAGGTCGGGACATAGTGCATGATAATAACGCATTACGTTCCATTTCTCTCAAATTATATGTGTGCCGTGAGAATCCTCGGACTCGAAAAACGTATTGGGGAAATGAAACAGGACGTTTGCATGATGGCATCACATACTACAACTACCATAACCCCCCGGATTCTTTTCTTCCTTTGATTTGGACCATTGTCTTGGAATTCTCAAAGGAGTTGTTAAATTTGAATGAGAAAGAATTTGAAAAGATTCTGATAGTTGTAGTAAAATGACGCCATAATGAAAATGTCCCATTCCTTGAATTTACAGCGTTTTGCTTTTTTTTTTTCGTAAAGCAGCTGTTAAAATGCTGTAGAGACACCGGTCAAATGGTTTGCCCATGCGTAGTACACCCAAATGAGCCCTTGTGAAAAGCGTGCTGTATGCTTTTTACACTTGCGCTGTAATTTGCAACGACAAACTCTCAAGACTGGTTGAAAGCAAGAATTCTACTTGCCAAATAATTCGAATGATAGCTGAAAACAGTCCAGTTTCGTATTCGAACATTATCGCTGAAATGCGATGACAGGGTTAGCCTCGTTCTTAATTTAAACATTCATGAATACAAGCGAGAAAGTGCAAAATGCGAAACTACAACAATACGCAGAGTTGTGAATAGCCCACCTTGCTGGTATTTATGAATGTTTAACTTAAAGTGCCTCTATACCCTTGACATTTTTCTACTTATGAACTTGTGAAAGGTTTTGAGTACTTCTGCGAAAAAAAATTGGTTTACAGATAATACTCTATATTCTACGCTTGTTTGAAATGGTGAAAAACTGACCTTTCCTGACCCATGACCGCGTAACTAAAAGCCTGGGTCGATTTCCCGGGAGACGTCATCTAATTAATTCGACTTTGCAATAATTTGAATAAATACTTAGGATTTTGTCTAAAATGACTTTTCTTTACTAACAACTCACAAACTGTATATTTTATGTAAATCGATGTTGTTGTCATAGAAAAGCACCATGGAGGATAATGCATTAATGAGATGACGTCATGGGTCAGGAAAGGTTTCAAGCAAGCGTAGAACATAGAATATTATCAGTAAACCAAAAATGTATTCGCCGAAGTACTCAAAACCTTTCACAGATTCATAAGTAGAAAAATGTCAAGAAGGGTTAGATACACTATAAGAACTGGACTAACTCTGTATAAATGTGTCTACGCTTGTTTGAAATGGTGAAAAACTGACCTTTCCTAACCCATGACCGCGTAAGTAAAATCCTGCAGCTGGGGCCAACATTGATACGGGGAACGGGGTGTTTCAAGGACTTTTGTCCCTAGCTGTGGGTCGATTTCCCGGGATGACGTCATCTAATTAATTCGACTTTGCAATAATTTGAATAAATTATTTAGGATTTGTCTAAAATGACTTGTCTTTTACTAACAACTCACAAACTATGTATATTTTCTATAAATCGTTGTTGTTGTGATAGAAAAGCACCATGGAGGATAATGCATTAATGAGATGACGTCATCCCAGGAAATTGACCCAGTCTTTTACTTACGCGGTCATTTCAAACAAGCATAGAATATTATCAGTAAACCAAAAATGTCTTCGCAGAAGTACTAGAAACCTCTCCCAGATTCATAAGTAGAAAAATGTCAAGAAAGGTTAGATACACTTTAAGTACGGGACTAACTCTGTATAAATGTGTCTGTAGTCATCGCATCCAGCGGTAATTTTCGAATACGATGATTCGCCATTTGAAACAAAACCAGAAATGATCTTATCACGCATGCTCAGTTGTTTGCCCGTTTTGATTGGCAATGGGATATTGGTTGCGATGATGTAATAGGCCTTTTGCAGTAAACAGTCACGTGCTGGTATATATCAATGAACTGAGCTCCTGATCCCATAGGAAAGGCTTTCCTGGGGAAGATCGACAATCGATTGTAGGTGGAAAATAGCATCTACAAGCTTTGCTATAACACTACCGAGCTCGTTTTATTTTTGCTCTCCAGTACAACCACGTTATATCCTTCAAAAGGCCGATTGGATTAAAATAGTGTAATTCAAAAGACTAATATAGCTAGAGTGACGTCATTATATTTGTACAAAAGTTGATATGTACAAACTGCTGATGAAGATTTCACAGTAAAAGGAGTATTTTCTCTTTAATAAACACAAAGTTCCTGTATAGCAGCATCTCCTCTTTTCAGGCCTTTGGAATTCGAATCACAGAGGAGTGAAGAAGGTAAGCCATAACATTTTCCGGACCGGAATCCACTGAAATCGCACGCTAAATTGCCTGGCGACCCGGCCAGTTTTTTCTCATCCGGTTCCGGCTAATTTCAAAGTTTTTCAAATTCAACGTTGTTGACGTGATTCTTACGTAAACATACCTTAGAATTGATCACGTTGTATTACAAAAAAGGGAAAACCAATACAATACAATATCCTTTATTTACAGAGGGAAGACACATTAACCTTACATAGTTAGCTAACATGCGGCCCTCTATGTTACAAATAAAACGTAATGGAAAGGAAAGGAAGTATGGGAAAAATTAACACACGAGCTACAACATTACAAGATATAATGAGTAATTGGAATCAATATAAATAGAATTAATATGAAATAAAATCAAATATAGTTACTAGAAGACTGCGCAATGGAAGAGGCTATGCCCTGGATGCGGCGCCAGACTGAATGCAGCCAGAAAATTGCCAGTGTTGATTTGAGTGAAACGAAGATCGCACGCTCAAGACTGACAAATCTATCGCTTCTTGCTTTCGTTAATTCAGTCACGCGGTCCCACAAGTATAATGTAATTAATAAGGAAAAATAAAAATGTTATTTACCGGCCTTGGGCAACGTTATCTCCATACTATCCCCCGACCGGTAAATAACATATATCGGTGCTCTCCTCACAGGGAGTCTACATCTAAGCCTGGCCTGGAAAGCAGCTCGCGGGTTGCTCGAAGGGACCAACCTCGCTCGCAGGTTACGCGCCAAATCCAAGGTGGCGATGTCAGGCTCGTAAAGACCCCTCGGGTTTTCTCGATCACGCGGGTGGTAGAATTTGAATTCCCTTCAAGTAACGCGAGAGCGCCCCGCGCGTTGCTTTTCGACCTGAAAGCGAGAGTTTGTAAATCCGATAAAGAACGGACACGAATTCTGTATCTGACTTATCAATCGTCTAGATGTATAGAGTCGTATTTTCAGTTATTTTGACTTTACGACCTATTTTGGCCAAAAAAATCGAAGCAAAAGTTTATGCTTATGTCACTAGTGTTACGGCAGAGCGAATCTCGCAACATATTCCCGTCCATCGACATATTCTAGTCCCCTCGCACTTTCCTAGTACTAAGTTTGCAATTCTACACTACAAGCTACGTTTGTTGAAATGACATGAAGAAGCATCATGAGCAGCAATTCTATGCAAAACTGATTTATGAAAAGAGCGATCGTTATTGCATACAATGAAACTGGAAAACCTCGCCATTATGAAACATAACCCATTTATCGGCTCGGGGGTATGTGCCTATTATTCACCTCGGGCGACGCCCCTGTGAATATGTCACAACCCCTCACTCCAGGCCAATAATCCTTACAAGTTACAATTTCACGAGGATACCAGTTTCTCCGTCTTCAATAATTTACCTGTAAATATTAGGAACTCTGCAACCTTTTCTGGATTTTGTCGGTTATCGAAAGGATATCTAAAGAACTGCGCTGCCGACAGACTCCATTGATTAATTTTACAATAGATACGTATAGCCATATTTTAATCCTTAGTACTGTTAGCATTATAGATCTCAATAATATCTTAGTCATATTTTATCAACGTTTTATATTTTAAATTATTTAGATTAACAGGCGAAGAGCCACCCAGTGGAAGTACTGTTAATAAACCATTATTATTATTATTATTGTTTAAGGCCAATTTCTCCACACGCAATTCTGTTTTCAAGACGGGAGGGCAAAGTTGTTCTCCATACGGACCGACTAAGGTCGGTAAATAACGTTTTCATTTTTTCTTTGTCAATTGATTTGATTTGCTTTCGTTAATTCTGAATCGCGCGCTTGTAGCACTTTTTATGTCTCAAATTAATGGCAATTTTCTGCAGTTTTTCAATGCAACCTGTTCAATGTTAGGGTATACAATAATCTCGTCAAAAACTCCGATTTTGAACCTGATCTTTGGCCGGGGGATGAGAAAAAAACGGATCATGTCATCAGCCAATTCCAATGAATTCCATACCGGAAACTGAAATAAAAACAAGTAAATGTACCGAAACTCCAACAATGTTGGGATTAGAGGACGTACAGGGGATTCCTCGTGACGCATGATGGGACGTTTTTATTTTCCGTGACGCGTGATTTTTAAAAATTGTTCTTCGTGAGCCGTGCTCAACGGTGACGCGTGAAGAAACCACCCACCATCCGATATTCGTGATTTTTCCCCGAAACCTCCAAATACTCCGCAACTGACGGGAACTGAAGACAATACTTTTCTTATTTAGAAAAAAAAAATGTCACTATTTTGTATTTTGAAACGCCCTGAGACTTATCTACGATATAATCTAATTCACGCTTGAAACGGAAATTCGATGATACGTTACTTACTTATTTTAGTGATTCGGGAAAATGATCCTACCAACCCCCCCCCCCCCCCCCCCCCAAAAAAAAACCATGTACGCCCATCATACCACGGCTAGGCTTTTGAACGCGGTCAGCATGATGGTAGCACCATTAAATTTTAGATCATAATTTTAGTTTAGATTATTACTATTTCAATATGTGTCTGCCATCTCTTGTATGTTACATCGAGAACCCTAGGTCTGTATTTCTGAAATGTCACCAGGCAAGACAATTAACCGCACCTCTTAAATACTGCTTTTGACTTGAATTAAGTATTGTAATTAGGACATTTATTGTAATTTTATTTTTCAAGGAAACCATCGTAATTGGCTAACGCTGTGTTGGTTCTTCTGGTTACTGTGTTTGGTTTGTTGGTATCTTGCCTTTGCTCCGAGGTTTTTCTCCGGTTTTCCTCCCTCCACAAAAACCAACACGCTACATTCCAATTCCATCTGTGGATTAGCCGGGACCTGTCTTTGATCAGCTCCCATGGTTGTTTAGGGCTCGTTAGAACTAATTCGAGTTGTTACATATTTTACTTTATTCATTTAAAAAAAAACAATATTTGGGCTTTACGTTTGCCCCAAGAGCTCTAAGCTCATCGTGGGGGCCAGGTGGGGGCTCACGTGAATTAATTTGTACAATGTTTACCACGAAGAAGCACAGAACAAACAGTTCTGTACCTTTTATAATGGCCGAAGTAAATAAATAAATTAATTAATTAATTAAAGTGAATGTCTTTTCTGCTATGTGTCGAAATTATTTTGAACTACTGTACATAAACCATTTATAGCTGAGCGTACGGCTTAACTAGTTCCGAGAGCCAGGGCGTTTCCCGTGACTCACTTTGGCGGTATAGTACAGTAGTGACAAGTGACGCCACCCAACCTCGTTCCGAGGGGTCCGTAGATCGACTATTCCACAGATCTACCCCGCTCGGCCGTTGCACTTACTCAAAGAGTCTGTTACAGTACAATCCTGCAAGGCATGCTGGGTCTAGAAAATCCTGGACCCAGCAGGCATTGCGAGGCAAACACAAGCAGACCGATCAGGTAAGGGCCCATTGATATATTTAAATCGGCCGTTGCTTGGGAAAGTTTGAAGACTCGTAAAACTCGGAAAATTAAAGAGTGGGCAATAGTCCTTGTCAAGGTGACTCCTAGGGTAAAGTCTTTCGGATTTGGCTGTGCCATTTCCATTTTGCACTACTCGATCCTCTTCGGAGATATCCACATTGCTATAGCGCTTGTTCACATCTCTAGCTCCCACACGTGTTAGCGTGGTGGCTGGGGTTTAAAGCAGCTTTCGAGCTCGCCGTTAGAGTAACCAGATTCTGAGGCCTATGATCTAAAGTGAGGCTGACGGTCATGGGGGCTATGCCATGCTGATGAGTCCTAACAAGGTCGAAACAGCTGTACATGGTTGCCACTCTACCGGTAATAAGATGTGAGCATGCGTATTAGACGCTAGCTACGTCATAGCGTGTGTTGTGTAGTGCCATGCAACGAGTTTGGTATTATAAAGTCTTGTAGTCTGATGACGTCATCAAGTGAAGTCATGATGACGTCATCAAAATCAGAACATTTCTCTCCAAGGATTTTTGATCTAGTAGTAATTTATGAATATTTTCCGAACCTACGAATTAATTAAGGCGCATAAAACCGAGCGTGCGTTTGCCATTACGACAAAAAATGAAGATTTTACAACACTTTTCAGTCCAATTTTATGCTTTTTTGGCGAATGAAAAGCCATAACTTTGGCATTTATTGTCGGTTTCCAAAATCCATGCTCATTTTTGTGGAGAACTTAGTCAACAACATTTTAACGGGAAAAAGTGTGGTGATTAGTGAAAGCGCGCAAAATGTTTAGGTGATTTTTAGAAGCCGGAAGTGAAGAAATTAACGCATGCGCAAAAGTGCATGTTTTGTGGTCGTGAAATAGTCGCAGAACTGTTATTGCAGTCTACAATAATTTGTCGAACAGGATGTGCATTTTCTCCTATTTCCTCCGACAATGGCCAGTTTTGCGGCTTGGCTGAATACTCCAGTCTGCAATGAGCTAGCTTGATTGTCTGCAATGAGCTTCGGAGTTCGGACTGTGTGGAGCATATGCCAGGAACCCATTTCGCGGCAAACCGAAAAGCCAATAGAAATCAAGCTAAAATTAGACCGAGATTCGACAATTGAATCTCGCGCGTGGCGTTCACAACAGTTTGTTTTCCGACATCAAAAATACCTTTTTAAGGATGAAAACTGACCTGTATTTTAATTAGTTGCACTGAGGTTCAATCAAAACTATACCAGGAACCCGAAAGCATTATCTGGAGACAATAGTATGCATGTTTGTGGAAGATCTGAGTTGAAAACCTGTCGGTTGAAAATCACTTGACTTCTTGACGTGAGTGGCCGTACTTGTCTTCGTGTTTTTAGAAGCCATGTTCTCGCTAGAAGCAGCCATTTCAACTTCTATATCTTTGACAACTATATATACTATTTACTAGATGTTCTTTCAGTCTATCAACAGCGGGAAGAGCTCGGCTACATCTGAGAGTCCAATACAAGTTTGCTTTCCCATTCATCGGCGATTTCCTGACTGCACTGTTATTTTCAGGGAGTTATTTCAACTCCAAAAAGGGAGTAAGAAAAAAAGGTACAGGACAACCCTCTTTTGAGAGTCATTTTAACTCCAGTATTTTTAACTCCTTTATAGGGTTGTTTTAACTCTTGTTGGTGAGTCAATATGACTCTTCTATTGGAGTACAATTAACTCTCTTTTGAGAGTTAAATTAACCCTAAAAATGGAGTGGGTAAAATAGGTACAGGGTAACTCCCTTTGTAGAGTCGTTTTGACTCTGGCATTTTTGACTCCTCCAAAAGGGGTGGAATTAACTCTTGCTGTGGAGTAAAAAAAAACATTTTACTTACTATATGCAAACAAGGAATCTGATGTACAAATTACATTCATATTTTATTGTTCTTTTAAGATATTTACACTTCAATTTACATAAATGTTTATGTTTTCTACATGAATGACTTCCAGCACTTTGTATGAATAAAACAGCAAGTAGGAAGAATAAAACTTAAACATTGGAGTGAAAAAACTAATAGAATCTTTACACTCATTGTATCCTTACACCATGATCAAGAAGTGTTTCAAGTGTTATTATATCTGGATAATGCAATCCGCTAAAAAAATAGACAAACTTACATTTATGCGCCCAGCATTTATTCGAGACCAAAATGCTTATTGAAAACCCAGCCTTATTGAATGAAGCATTGTCAATATACCATTTTATATGAACCAGTTTCATTTCTACTGCTTACTTCCCATATAATATTATAGACAGACGAAGAAGTCTCCTTCAGAGCCAGTCCTAGGGTCATCACACAAGCACTAGACCTACTAATGGCTGCTTACACCAGCAGACATTCCATTCCTGATTGTTTGTATAAGCCAATCAAGACCGTTATAACATAACATGGGTCGAACAGCAACGGTTTGCTTATACATGTATCAACACTTTCAAGCTCATCGGTACAGTGCCAAAACGAACAATTTCTTCTAAACTCCATCTGCTTTCTAGAGAAAAACTTAGAACAGAATATATATACAAAACTATTTGATCCGATTTCATATAAAATTTAGCCTCTAATATTTGATTTCCTGGATTTCCCATCAGAACTGAATTCTGATTGGCCATGCAGTTGGAATGGTATGTCTGGCTGGTGTAAGCAGCCGTTAGTGGGGCTAGCATTTGCATAACAACCCTAAGAATGGCTGCGAAGGAGA
The DNA here is from genome assembly GCA_030867875.1 of Actinernus sp. WN-2022. NCBI lineage: Eukaryota > Metazoa > Cnidaria > Anthozoa > Actiniaria > Actinernidae > Actinernus > Actinernus sp. WN-2022. Next base: position 63,329,777 of record JAOWCC010000577.1, on the reverse strand, counting down.
CTACGGAAAGAAGCGACTGACTAAATTATGTTCCTGGTTTTCAAAGGCCTACAAAAATGAGCGGTAAAGAAAATATGAAAAAAAAAATCATGTTTAAAAAATACTGCATGAGTCCCAAATAAATGGCAGGTTCAAATAAATGCCAGGGCCCAGTTGTTCAAAGGTTGAACAACTTTATCCACTGGATAAATCCTTATCCAGTGGATATTAAGTATTAACCAAAGTAGCTTATTTTATCCACTGGATAACAATTTATTCAGTGGATAAAGTTAACAATGATCCATCCTTTGAACAACTGGACCCTGGTCCAGAGTCAAATTTTATGAATAAATGCCAGGGGCTTATATTTGAGAAAATACAACTTACATGAACATGTACTGCAATACATTTCAGTCATGTAACCTCTGCAGTAATTTAAGTAACTCTGTATTTTCTCAAACAAATACCCAGGCTTTATTTCAAATTTAGACATAAAAATGATGATATTTTTGTTGTTAAACCCAAAGTTCCAGTATACATAGGTTAGCCCCTCCTCTTTTCACGCATGGCGAGCTGGAAATAACAAAATTCAAATTGATGAACAGTGAAGAAAGCAAGGGAGCATATCAGCTTCTCCTTTGAAATGCTAGATTTTTAATGTTTCAAATTAAACAAGCCATAAAAAAAGTGACGATAGGGAAGATAGTTGTCCATTTATGACTTCCAATGGTATTTTATTGCTGTTTGCGAACTTTGTAGCCCTTACTCTGAAGTTAAACATTTGTTTCATTTGAATTTCATGCGATAAGCAATCAGTAGGGAGCACTCAAGCGGAGCATCACGCAGATGTTCACCTGATTTTCAGACGGTCGAGGTCATCCGCTCACTTCCTCCCACCTCCCCATCTGATGGACTTTGACAGAAACTGACTGTTCTGGTCATTGTTTCATTTCAACCAATCAGAGTGAAGGTTTCATTTTTTGAGAACTGAGGTATGCATAGAATGTCCAGTGCAGCCTGCATGAAGGTGAAGCCAAATGGCGGACGATACAAACGGACTTGATATGGCTTTGGAGAAAGCGTGCGAAACTTTCGACATTTCTGAATTATTTCCCAAACAGAGAAAGGCAGTATTATACTTCGTCTACCGGAAGGACCTTTGCTACCACAACTGCATCTATAAGGCTTACGACCGACCAGGTCGAGAAATTATGCAGTCTTCTTCAGATCATCAGAATCACGGCTCTTTCATGTACTGCAGAATATGTTCTACAACTTCAAACTTATAGAAACAGAACGTGGAAAAACATGTTGTCCTCAGACGTGTACCGGAAAAATCTGATAGGAAGCACTATCGATATCGCGATGTTTATTAATCTACTAGCTACAGGCTTTGGAAAATCATTAACTTCCTCGACCGCTTTGTATGCCGTATTAAAATGTAATGTCTCCTAGAATGTTGGCATTTAGAAGACCAAATATTTCATGAAATGTAATGATTTTTTTACAGCAGTGAACACACATACTGAGTGTCATGGTAATAGTTTCACGACATTTGGGCAATTATTTATGTTTGCATAAATCTTTACACACTTTATTTTGACAATTTTGCGGTCCTAAAAGCTGAAATTTCTTAGCTTTTTCGCCGTAAGAAGACTAAATCTTTCATGGAATGGCATGAATTTTTTACAGGAATGAACACATATAGTGAATATGTCATGCTAAAAGTTGGATTACATTTGCCTAAATATTTATGTTATCAGAATTTTGAACAGTCTTGATTTTGACAAATTGTAAAGTACAACAAATCCGGTAGTTAGATCAGTGTTGTGACCATGCGCTTGAAATACTGTACGAAAAATCCTATTTAAAAAGTTCCTACTGCCCAAAAAAACATAGCAGCTCAAACAGAATATGGTTAGGGTTAGTTCTGAGAAATCGACATAAGTTTGAAGCTGTTGAAAACATCAGAATATTCTGCAGTGCAGGAAAGTGTGTGATTCTGGCTAGTTGACTAGAAGGCTACATTTTGATTCTCTACCTGGTCGTCACCTATAGATGCAGCTGTGATGGCCAAGGTCCTTCCGGGAAACGAGGGGTAATATTGCCCTTTCGCTGTTCGGGAAATAATTCAGAAATGCCGAAAGTTTTGCACGCTTTCTCCAAAGCCATATCAAGTCCGTTTGTATAGTCCGCCGTTTGGCTTGTCCTTCATGCAGGCTCCACTGGACATTCCACGCATACCTCAGTTCTCTAAAAATAAAACCTTTGCTCTGATTGGTCAAAATGAAATGAAAGTCCATCAGACGGGGAGGTGGGAGGAAGTGAGCGGACGACCTCGACCGTCTGAAAATCAGGCTAATGTTCACTCCACAAAGGCTGATTGACAACTGAAGGGTGACAAACCCCTGGGCTCCCCTTTTTATACCGGAACTTCGTGTTTAAGAGCCTCATTTCAGAAATCCTCACTGGCTCAGGGAACCAGTAAAATTAAATATTAATTTCACACATGTTTTTGAAAGTTAATACAATTTTTTTCAAGTCATGCAGTGAAATGAAAGTGAAATCAAATTAATCCTTAAAGGGAATCTTGGCTGAAAAACAATGTTTGCTCTCAAATGATTGTTATACATGCCTACCATACAAGTCTGTTTCTGTGTTTGTCTCCAATAAATTGTACACTAGATGTCATTTATGCACCGATTTTCCTGTCGATAACACTCATTTGAATTTGCTGTATGCTGCCATCTTGGATTTTATGATGTCACAGTGTTGCCCCAATTGTCAGAAAACAATAGTGGCAACACTGTGACAGCATGATCCAAGTTGGCGGGGTGCAGGATATTCAAATGAGTTTAATCGACAGGAAGATTGGTGCATAAATGACATCTACATGTAGTGTACAATTTGCTGGAGACAGACAGCAATGTATTTAGGCATCTACAAACACACACTTGAGAACAAACATTGTTTTTCAGCCAAGGTTAACTTTAACAATTATTTTACGAGGACCCATGCTATTACTTGTTAAAGGGATACCCCAGTGAAAAACACATTTGGGCTAAAAAGCATTTTTCAGATTTGTTCATAAAATGTATTTTTCAGAGTTGAGAATGAACCCCTCAAAGTTGGACCTGTGAAGAACAGGGCGCCACCATCTTGTTGACATATAATTCATATGACGTTTTTTACATCACTTCGTCCCACCGTCCCATGCAGCTAACTCGTAGCGACTTGATTTCTTTGTAGAATTTTCACACGCTCGGAATTAGAGTAGATTTTCATCGATATGGCAGAGCAATTTCGTACTAGAACAAAAACATGATGAAGACAATATTGTGAGAAGTTCAGAAGACTGGGAGGACGAGGAAAAGCGTGTGGAAGGAACAACAAAAGGCGACTACCGAGCTAGTGCAAAACTGGTGTTGTGCAATGATGTAAAGATTTGCTGTTTTTTTTTGTATGGAACTTGTCAGCCTTAAACACAAGACTAAAGGTAGATTTTGACAATATTGATATCAGCATAGCAATCAAAACTTGTTTAATTTGACCCAGAGAGATAATCAGGGTGTAGCAAGCCACAACTTTTAATTTTGTTTACCTAACTGATGTGCTGTAAACAGCATGCACCAAGTTCCACCACAAACATGCCGGGCTTGATCGCGCCAATGCTTATTTTTGCAAGAAAATTGCTCTGAGTGTCTCATTCTTGTGTCATTGCCTATATTCTGTTATGTTGGGCTAGTTATGATCGGTTTTACAGAGAGGTTTTAACTTTTCAGGTGTTTCGTTTCAGTTGCACAAAGCCATGCAGATCAAACCGGATAACTCTTAAATTTTGCTAGCTCCAATAATACATAATTTTCGAAAGCAATGCCAATATCAATATTGTCATAATCTACGTTAGTCTTGCGTTTAAGGCTGACAAGTTCGGATCAAGTGTAGTTTACGACTCCAGTTGAACATTATTTTCCAATTGAGAATCACTAAAAAATCAAACACTTTAGAATGACAAAATCCCCAAATGTTGACAGTTAGGGGATGGCAAGTTCCATACAAAAACACACAGCAAATCTTTACATCATAGCACAACACCAGTGTAGCACTAGCTCGGTAGTCGCCTTTTGTTGTTCGTCTGATATTCTCGCCTTCCACATGCTTTTCTTCATCCTACCAGTCTTCTGAACTTCTCTCATGATATCGTCTTCATCATATTTTTGTTCTAGTACAAAATTGCTCTGCCATATCAATTAAAATCTACTCTAATTTCCGATCGTGTGAAAATTATACAAGGAAAACAAGTCCCTACAAGTTAATCACAAGACTCCGGTGGGACGAAGCGACATACAAAACGTCATCGGAATTAATGTCAACAAGATAGCAGTGACCAGGTCTTTGCAAAGCCAACTTTGAGGGGCTCGTTATCAACTCTACATTTTTTTAAATCAAATTTGAATACATTTTCTGAACAAAGTACACCTGAAAGATGCTTTTGAGCCCAAATGTTTTTCACTTGGTATCCCTTAAAGAAATGATGTGTAAAAAGTATGATAAATTCTATTGTTCTGCAGTATTGAGCCTCCCTCGCATGGAATTTGTCTTTGTTTTAGACTACAAAAAACACTGGGTGATATTTATGAACATTCTGAAATAGAAGTAGTAGAAAGTCTTAGTTTCATCCCAAATATATGGACAAGTTCTCTTCCAATTACATGTACATTGTAATACTAGGAACAGCCAAAAGCAACAGCTACGAAACAGGATAGGCATGATTGACAACATTCCAAACCGCAGTGAAAAGACTAGTTTATGTTTTTATAAGTCTTATCTGTGGTCTTCTCCCATGTGTACTCAGCAAACCAGCAATCTTGTTGCTACATGTAAGTGCATTCCATACTGTACACATACATGTATGCCTACCAGTCCTGATCTATCTTCGCTTTTCTGGCATACACATATGCTGAAAAAAGGAAGAGTGCAACTGTTAGCAGTGCTTTAGCCAGTGACTTAATTTACATTATTTTGATAAATAAATGTGTTGCCACTGGAAGGCCCATTAACAAAGAAAGTGTATAATGTTAATTTAATTGAGAAATTAAAACAAAAATCCAAATTCTAAAGATTACACTGGTACATATCTTAGTCATGAAATGACCTGAAGATAAACACTTTTTTCTAAATAAATAAATAATTACTAGCAAACAACTGATAGACAAATGTAAACAATTATGCAATATTAAGCTTCAACATACAGATTACATGTGTATACAGTCTGTACATGTAGCTATTATAAATCAGGACTGAACATGAAGCCAAGAATATTTTTAATGATTATGCAGGCCAACCGAAGTTCTCAAAGGAGTCCAGCCTACATAAATGCAGTCTTCAACATTTACCTATTCAGCCAAAAAAACAGACTGTGCGAAAAACTACAGAGTTGCATATGGACAGATAAAAATAACCTTGAATTTGTAACAGGACCTGGAACCATGGGGATGATCTAAGCCAGGACCCGACTAAATCACAGATTGAATTGGAATTTAGCGTGTTGGTTTTTATGGAGGGAGAAAAAATGGAGAATCCCCCCAAAAAACACTTGGAGTAAAGGCAAAATACCAACAAACTCAACTCACAAATGGTGCTGCAAAATGCCATCCCGAAAATATATGGATCCATTCACCAAGACCAATGGCTGGTTTACAAATTCAAACTGTTGGCACTAAAGTGGGCCATAGAGTATTCAAATAAAAGTTTAGTTTACAAATCGTAGCAATTGCAGAATACCCCCTCCCCACTGAAGTATGTTAGGTGGAGATGCCAACATGCCAATGTGTTAGTCCATATATGGTTATCTCTCTAGAGATATACAATGTATGTCTGGGTGTTAAAGAGTCTCTGCTCACGGTAGTAGAACGAAGCAACATGTATGATGTCAATGCATCAATGTTGGCGTCAACACCTATGTACTTCGGGGGGGGGGGGGGGGGGGGTATTCTGCAATCTAGCCTAAAAATCTATTTGAAAACATCTTAGAACAACAGGTTCTGATAGAAAGATCATGCTGAATTTTGTTCTAAAATGTTAGATTAATTGCAAGTGATTTTTACTTGATCCTTGAGATACTGATTGTAGTCAAATGTATATTACGGTAAGTTTATATGCATGTGGCCATTGTCCCTGACATTGTTATTTTGTCTATTTAGTAGCTTACCGAAAGTATGGGCTGGAAATTATCATATGATTAACATATCGGTGCCCGCGAAGACTTCTGGGTAGAGCTGAGACACGAGGTTCACTATGATTTTATGTTATTCTTATCATTATTTACTCGCTTAGTGTTATACTAGAAACGTCCTTGTTAACTGAGAAATATACTCAAACACAACGCAATGTCCTAAGCTTGTAACTAGATGGTTAATTCGAGTCGCCGATGTGTATTTAAGTTGTAATGAGACTTCATGTTTTCACTCCTCTGCTCGTCAAGCAAGGTGAGAGAGCTTTGCAGCAGTTGGACTCTGCCGTCTCTGGCCACACGTTTTTTGCATAGTTAGTTCGTCCATAGTCATTTACTTTTTTGTTAGCATTATTAAGGGACCTACTGGTCAACACATCTACTTGTAGGTAAATTAGGAATTACTTTAAAACTGATGAAAAATGCTTACCGTCGTATCGTCTTCGAACTGTTTTTAGTGTTTCGTTTTCCTCCACGGATACCAGCCCATAAATAGCCCAACCAGGGTCCACACGACGTCTTGATGAGTTCTTAGCTTGGTTCCAAAACTCTTTAAGTAGCTAACCTTCTGTAAATCCATTGAATTTATAGGAAAAGACAACTCACAAAGTGCTTCGTCGTGAAACCGTTGAAGTTCGTTTGCCCGCCGCGGCCGAAACCTGATATGCTCACGAACGTTGCCGCTGACCGATTTACAGTACTGTAGTTACCAGTCTCTTGTGTATCAGGAGGCACGGTTGTACTCACGGAACAACTTCCGGACATTTTTCATATTATATAGTGATAGTACTATAGTATTATTTTTCATTTATTAATGCATAAGCAATTTACATGCTAACTTGCTCACAAAGTAGATACTATTTAAAGTGCCAATAAAATGAAAAACTGGATCCCGTTTTTATGTTGTTTTATCAAATTCTAGGTTTCTCTTTCTCATTTTGTACAAACAGAAATCAATATGGAGAGCGCGAACATATTTTTTTTTTCGTATCGAAGTCAGGCAGAATTGCCAAAATCTGCCGACAATTTTTATGCCGTTAAAGATATGGTAATCACATGCATGACGCGTACTCATTTATATTCGTCCTCATAAATACTACGAAATAAGTGCATTTTGGCCAGTTTTCAATTTAAATACCATGTAACACTTCGAGAAACCTTGAAGATGGCAATATTTTTTTTATAGAATCCTTGCAGTCGGCTTTGTGAATATAAATGAGTACACCTTGTGACGTCACGCATGTGATTAGCATATCTTTAACAGCGTAAAAATTGTCGCCAGATTTAGGCAATTCCACTTGAATTTGATACGAAATAAAATTATGTTCGTGCTCTCCAAATTGATTTTTAATTGCACAAAATCGCTAAGGGAAGTCTATACTTAAATAAAATAAAATAAAATAAAAACGGAATCGATTTATTTCATTTCATTGGGGATGGCACTTCAAAGGGATACCCGAGTGAAAAACACATTTGGGCTTAAAAGCATCTTCAGATGTACTTTGTTCAGAAAATGTATTAAAATTTGATAAAACTTTTTCTGGTCCCGCGAAGACCTGGTCGCCGCCATTTTGTTGACATTAATTCCTGTGACGTTTTTTACGTCACTTCGTCCCACCGGAGTCTGGCGGCTAACTTGTAGCGACTTGTTTTCTTTGTAGAATTTTCACACGCTCGGAATTAGAGTAGATTTTCATCGATATGGCAGAACAATTTCGTACTAGAACAAAAATACCATGAAGACGATATTGTGAGAGAAGTTTAGAAAACTGGGAGGACGAAGAAAAGCATGTGGAAGGTGAGAATGTAAACAAACAACAAAGGCGACTTCCGAGCTAGTGCAAAACTGTTGTTGTGCTATGATGTAAAGATTCGCTGTGTGTTTTTGTATGGAACCACAGGCAGCCCAGACTCGACATATATTTCCCGCTTTTTGGGTTACCTGTGGTATGTTTCATAAGCGATCTCGGAAGAGTTTACATAATTGCTCCTTGTGAATTTTCTTTTCCGATTCCTACGAAATAAACCTTCAATAATAAAAGATTATACATATTTGTAGCTATGAGGTAGACACACGGCCAACCGTCAAAACCATATTTGTTGCTATGAGGTAGACACGCGGCCAACCGTCAAAACCTCGAGGCCTAATAAACTGCTTCAGAAGTTCCCAAATCACCCCAAAACCACTCACAAAACTTCATTAAGTGTCAATCTTTCGAGATCGCTTATGAAACATACCACAGGTAACCCAAAAAGCGGGAAATATATGTCGAGTCTGGGCTGCCTGTGATGGAACTTGTCAGCCGTAAACGCAAGACTAAGGTAGATTATGACAATATTGATAATGGCATTGCTTTCGAAACTTATGTATTATTGGAGCTATATAATTTGCGAGTTATCCGATTCAATCTGTATTGACTGCATGGCTTTGTGCAACTGAAACGAAACACCTGAAAAGTTACAACCTCCCTGTAAAAACCGATCATAACTAGCCCAACATAGCAGAATATATGCAATGACAAAAGAACGAGAAACTCGGAGCAATTTTATTGCAAAAATAATTCCATTCCTTTATTAAATTGTATGAACTGGCACGATCAAGTCCGGCATGTCACTCAACACATCAGTTAGGTAAACGAAATTAAAATTATGTGGCTTGCTACACCCTGATTATCTCTCTGGGTCAAATTAACCAAGTTTCGATTGCTATGCTGATATCAATATTGTAATAATTTACCTTTAGTCTTGTGTTTAAGGCTGACAAGTTCCATACAAAAAAACACACGGTGAATCTTTATAGCACTAGCTCGGTAGTCGCGCCTTTTGTTGTTCGTTGATATTCTCGCCTTCCACATGCTTTTCTTCGTCCTCCCAGTCTTCCGAACTTCTCCCACAATATCGTCTTCATGATATATTTGTTCTAGTACGAAATTGCTCTGCCATATCGATGAAAATCTACTCTAATTCTGAGCGTGTGAAAATTCTACAAAGAAAACAAGTCGCTACAAGTTAGCCGCAAGACTCCGGTGGGACGAAGTGACGTAAAAAAACGTCATAGGAATTAATTTCAACAAAATGGCGGCGCCCAGGTCTTAATACATTTTCTGAAGAAAGTACATCAGTCTGAAAGATTCTTTTGAGCCCCAATGTGTTTTTCACTCGGGTATCCCATTCGATCGATGCGGTCAACTGCAAAGAAATCAGCTCATGACACCAGACTTCATGCCTATGTGGTCTCAAAGAGCTTTTAGTTAACTCCAAGGAAGAGTTAATTCAACTCCTTCGGATGAGTGATTTTAACCCCTTAAATTTTACTCCAAAGCGGGAGTTATTTCAACTCTATCTCTGAAAATACAAGAGTTAAAACAACCCCTAACTTGGAGTTAAATGTTTAAGCATTGTAATAATTCTTATGGGGGAGTTAAATTGACTCCAGTAGAGAGTATTGTAACGTTTAACTTCCATGTGTGGGTTAAATTAACTCCTTTATTGGAGTGAAAACAACTCTATAAAAGTTACTCCACTCCCTAGAGTTATTTTAACCCCCTTGGGGGAGTAAAAATAACTCCCTGAAAATAACAGTGTGTGATTGTACACTTGCCGTTTCCTTTTTTGCTCGGTGCAAAATATTAATTATTTCCCTTTCTCTAGCCTGAGGTTCAAGTACAGTTAAGCGCCTTTCCAGTTCTGAACGATTCCTTCAAAATTATCGGATTGAGTTTCTTGTGAAGTATTATTTTCTTACACACGATAAACCAAGCTTTTCATTTTCCCGCTACGGCTAGCTTGCTCCGAATTTTGAACACTTTACTTCATTCATTCATGAAAACCTTTCAGGTAAACCACGAATAAAACTTACAAACATAAGAATGCAGCAAACGTAAAACACTGACCCCAAAACAGGCGGTAAAGCGACCCCAAAACGGTGACTCGGCAACACAATTTTTACCGCTAGCTTCGATCCTAAATGAAACCCGTTTCTGGTATCAATCTAATATCAATCTAGTATAAATCTAGTATCAATCTAGTATCAATCTAGTATCAATCTAGTATCAATCTAGTATCAATCTCAGAAATTCCGTACGCTATCTTGTTCTACATTAAATGTGGTAGCCGACTGTAACAGTATCGAGCAGGTCGACCACGCCAAGATACTAGGCGTCACTTTAGACCATTGGAACACCACGTCGACAACATCTGCGCCATCATCAGCAGTAGACTGTCTCTTTACCGTCGCATTAAGCCTTTCCTCACCTATGAATGTGCATTGCGCTTCTATAATTCATGCATCCATAACCATTTCATCTATTGTTCTGCTGCTTGTGGCAACTGCTCCCACCTCTGCATGCTGCGGCTTCTTCGCCTTCAAAAACGCGCTGCCCGCATATTCTTGGATGCTGACTTTTGTCAACCCTCTGTTCATCTGTTCTCCCAGAGCTAGCTTCAGTGGATTCCGATCACCGACCTGATTAAATGTAGCTAGGAAACTTCTACTTCTCTTCAGCACATTTCTTAATCCTGATTCACCTACATGTTTTAAGAACATGTTCCTTTTCCTCTTTACTACTCGTAGAGCTTCTGGCCGCTGCACCAGAGCCAGCATGCATAACCTCGCTGTACCTTACCCTCCCCGGGCAGTAATTCTGGCAAGCGCACTCTGGCTTATAGCGCTGCTATTCTTTTCAATTCCTTGGATCCTGACTTAAAGCAGCTTGCAACATCTACTACTACGCTCTCTTCTGTTACTTTGCCTACCAGGCTGGCTTCTATTAAGCATAAGCTTCGTAACGTTTTTTTTTCGCACGTCTCCTCTGTTAACCATCTAGAGGAGCTGCTCCTCTGCTATAACTGTCGCTTCTTGCTTCACTGCTGCTGCATTTCTGGCGCCGCGTCCATGGTATAGCCCTTCCATTGCGCATAGTCTTCTAGTAAGTATATATATATATTTTTATTTCATATTAATTCTCTTTATATTGATTCCAATTATTTATTATATCTTGTAATGTTGTAGCTGGTGTGTTAATTTTTTCCCATATTTTCTTTCCTTTTTATTACGTTTTATTTGTAACACAGAGGGCCGCATGTTAGATAACTATGAAAGGTTAATGTGTCTTCCCTCTGTAAATAAAGAATATTGTATTGTATGATAAAAAACAAACAGTGAATACAATACGATCGAGTAGATTTATTATTCGAGCCGTTAACTTACGGTATAAATGTATGTAAGCTAAGGAAAGAGAATCGCTAAAAATGTTTGTAGCGTGTACTGCATAATAAATTTGACTCGAGTATTAAACTTTATACCGGGCTTTATACAAACCTAAACTGTTTAAGCCTACATATCAACTTGGCCGGTTTGCTAAGGTCTTTCCTTTCTGCTTATCTAGACCCTCCTAAGTGATTGACAGGGATTCCCCCTCTCCCCTCCATTTGTCATTCTATCCTAGGTCTCAATCACGCTCGGCCAATATGGCGGCCGCTTATGATCCGTTTGCTCAGTGCGCGAAAAAAAACTATCTATCGCCTGAAAGCAGGCTAGCTTGCTAACCCACAGTCGCACTGCTTTGACTTCAGCCACTGTATCGTTCTTGAATGGTTTATTTTTGAAAGCGACAGCTTAAAGTGCCTATGAACCCTATATTTTATTTTAGATATCAATTCTACATCAAGTGAATAGTAGAATGGTACAATGTATCTTGCTTTGAATGCTGTGCCACTGAGTTAAGGAGATTACATGACGTCAGGGGAGGCATCAATTATTATAGAATTTTTTTTGTTACAATTAAACAAATTTTTCAAATTATCAGTGTCATACCCATGATGTTAGAAATTTGTTTTCCTATATCAGTAGAAACGCCCATTCACAACCACTAAGAAGTGAAGTTTAAAAAAAAACCTCCTTAACTCAGCGGCACAGCATTCAAAGCGAAATATATTTTACCATTCTACTATTCACTTGATTTAGAATTGATATCTAACCGTATTTTCGAATGCTTCTTTCTCCGTTCTTCGAGAACAAGCTGGCAGTTCCAGTTAGCAGAATATGCAGTATCGGTTAACAAGGCGGATAGATCGGGATAACAGACCCTTTGCGTGGGGCGTGGGGAAAGTGCAACGGCCGAGCGGGGTCTGTGTAGGAGTCTAGGGTCCGCGGGGCCGCCATCTTGGATTAAGCGAGTAAAGACCCCTGGGAACGAGGTTGCTTGTTCAGTTGTTGTTTCGACTGATCTTGGTGACCATATCTTCAAATAGCTTGAAGATCGTCATGTAGTTCAGTTTGGATGCGACGCAGCCTTCGGTGGTGGAGCCATAAATGTGGAGACGATCTGGATTCTGGACCTGGGCTAGGGTCTGAAAGTGAAATTAAATAAACTTGGAGGTAAGATCATAGATTATATTAGCGAAGTACAATGTTAATTCGAAGTGGTTGCCGACTGAGAGTGATTTGGATTTTGGCATCTTGTGGTAACGGGCAATTGCAAAATAATGAAGCCCGCGCAGGCCGGGGCGATCTTGATTCAAGTACTCGTGGCCGGAAGTCGCGTTTCACTGCTCTCTAAATCAATAATTCTGACATAATCTATTCATAGCATCCCTGCTGTATTCATTATACGCTCCGTCAATCCCAGCCAAACAAAGGTAAGATTTTTTTAGAATTTATTTCGGAATTTATTCAATATTGTCAGAAGTCCATAACCAGAAGTGTCCATCTCCCACTATAGGGTTTGGACCTAGACTTGCTACAAGTCGACCTCTTTTCCTCTGAGAACGAGCGCGAAGCGCGAGCGGAAGCGAGCGACGAAGTCGCGAGCTGACGCGAGCGACGAAGTCGCGAGAGGACGACTTGTTTCACTTGTGAGGATTTGAATCTAATTAAATATTCTGGCGCGAAAGTTGATTGACATATGTGATATGCACGTGCGCGGCCGTTGCCCGGGACCATTACAAACAGTCATGTCTTAATGGCACTGGAAGCAGCTGGAACAACTCCCACAAAATCGTTTTGTAGAGTTGCACTGACACCAAAATCAAAGGGATCTATTTGTTTGCAATGTGGTTACCTGATTTCTGATGTAGACAAGAGGAGAAAGTTATTTGACGGCTCTAAAAAGACCCAAGTTTGCAAGAACCTCGACAGAATTCTTGAAATTTCCTGTGAACTCTGCCCAACTGGATCTGGGTTTTCATACTTATCGAACGTTATTTGCCGTTCTTGTTCGGAAAAGAATGTGACCTTATTGAAGAAAGTCAATAAAATAACTGAAAGTTTCAAGGCAGCTCAAGAAATAATTAGAAAACGGAGAGGAGAAACAGTCGTCAAGCGGTCGAGAAGTGAAGCTGAAGAAGACGAAACAAGAGATAAGTCAAACAGTGTAAAAAGACGTGTCTCGCTCTTTCCCGACTATCAAGAGGACTCTCAGCATCCCTCAACATTTGCTACTTCATTGAAAACCCAGTCAACGCAAACTGAGGCATCGCAAACTGAGGCATTTCAACCAGCACTCTCTTCAGTGAGCGTAAGTCGTATTTTGAAATCTCGATTTAACTCACACTAAGATCTTGTTCAAAATATGTAATCTTTATTGAAATTTCCTGTTTTATTCTACTTTTATTTTAAGTTTAATATTCCCACTAACTGTCATATTTCGTTTAAGCAAGTTTGTTTTTAATTTCTGGCAAAAAATCAACCTAACACGTACCATGGGTGGGGAGACGATTTCCCCCGGGCGTAGTAGTAGGGGGGGGTTGAGTTCGTGGTGGCACAGACATAATTACACGGAAAATTATGCTGGGAATTTTAAACGAAGTAAAACCCTACCCTGATTCATAAAAAAAACGTAACCGGTCAGTAAACAAGATCTTACCCACATATACTATAGCTAGGGTTCTCAAGAAAACCTCACAGCTGTGTAACCACTTTTATATATGTCAATCCATTATTTAACTTAATTCTCAGATAAAGAAAATAAACTTACCTTAAGAGACGGTTTGCTGTTGTCCTGTTGTTTCTCTGGAGTCTAGAAATGGCATTTCAAAGTTAGAGAAATGCCCCATAAACGCCATTTCTAGACCCCAGAGAAACAACAGGACAACAGCAAACTCTTAAGGTAAGTAAGTACATAAATTCTTCTTCCTATTAATATTAATTCTAGCCGCTTACCACTCAAGCAAACTTGTACAATAGATATTTATGTATTTTCTGTGCTCCAAATATCCTCATTTATTTTTCTTGTGATAGGAGTCAACTAGAAAGCCTATGGCTCCTTTGACCTCTATGCACATTCTTGAAAATCATAACTATTTTATTATTACCGTCTCTCTCTTTTTCTTTCTACAATTATTTTATTGTGTCATTATCTTTAAAAAAAAATTGAAAAATAAAACGAACTTGACCTTGTCCTTGAACTTGTAAGTTAATTTTCTTTATCTGAGAATTAAGTTAAAAAATGGGATTGATACAGTGCAAATTAGAGAGCTTGAGCTGCCTGTGCTGGCCACCGGGTAGCTAACACAATCCTGACGGAAAATAATTTCAATTAATTGTACATATAAATTTCAAAAACACTCAACAGCAGACAAAGACGTTTTCTTGTAATAACTAAAAATGGGAATTCCCTTGTAACATTACAGGGTTCGGAATTGTAAAATATAATCCTGGTTGCCCATTTTCGCTGAAACAAACAAGCTCAATGTTAATTAAGATATCGGAAACAAAGTGTCCCAGTCACGTTCGTAGCTAAACAGGATTATATGTATTCACATTCGTGTTTGCTAAAGCGCAATTAGTGTTTCGAGGAAACATGTTTCCTAGTTTAATGTCACTCAATGTTTTTTTTTTACTTTTCTAGGTTGTAATTTACTACGCAAACAGTGCAACAAAGACTATCGCCTTGCCTGTGGAGTACTCTCAAATTGGCAAGCAGCTAGCTCTAGGTAGCCCAAAGTCTGTTGCTGCTAGCCTTTTTAAAGTGGAAGCTATAAAGAGAGAGCTAGTGGAGAAATTTGCAGTTTCTATTACAGAAGAGTTGAAGGGACTGTGTTCCACCAGCAGGCCATCTATCCTAAGAAAAACTAAGAAACATGATCTTGAAAACTTTTCATGGGGAAAGGTGCATACAGAACTGAAGGAGAGAACACCTCTATTTCTGAGGTTTGCTACAGCCTCAGTAGAGAATCCCTGTCAAGCCAGAAATGCACACAAGAAGAATGATGCACTCCTGCCACCAATGTGTGATGCTGCATGCCAGCTAATTTCGATCTTTAGTGAGGGCATGAATGCTACTCGTCAAATAAAGAGCATTATCCTCAAGAAGGGTGGTTTGAAGAAAGTGGCATTCAAAAGGATGGCTTCAACATATGCATGTATGGGCTACAAAGCTACAAATAGTCTGTTTGAACGTTTTGGGGAGGACTTTGACAAAGAACTAAAAGAGTGGAAGAGTCAAGTAGAGAAAGATGTAAATGAGGAAAAGGAGATTTTGACAAGAGTTAGTGAAATTGAAAGAACTGGTTCTGAAGCAGAAATAAATACAGTATGCGAGAGACTTAAAGTGCACAGGGAAGGTATGCACCCTGGCTACTCGTTTACTGGGGACAATGTTGATTTAATGGTAAGACCACGCCAGATGAGCCAGAAAAACCAAAACAAAGACCACCATATGTTTCAATATGTGGCATACGAGAACAGAGTGTCGCCAAACCACCTGCCAGATAATGTCCAAGTTGGTGACATCAGCAAAGTCCCATTCACTACCTTCTTGCCCACCACAGATGAACAAGACACGCTTGCTGAAGAATTGTCTCTCCTGGTTTGCCACATATGGGCAAACTACATTCCTGCCCTGCAATGGTTCAAAGACTGCATCCCAGGCAACATCCCTCATAAACATATGCAGGAAATGAAGTGGAAATCAAACAAAGTGAGTAACTACATGTATTTTAGTGATTAAACTAATTCTTGCATTAAGGAGCTTGTATGACACTTGAAATAAGGAAGCAGTCATTATTTATCAGGGGAGGCCTGCTATGTTGGTCATGCTTTTTTCAGTGCTCCTTTAAGGCTGGGTCATAATGTTTTTAACAGTGTTTCCTAATGACCTTAAAGAGTACATGTTAAGTGATTATTGGTGCACACATTATGCAATAATATTACTTATTTGGGTGGGGGAGGGTCATAAACTTATGGGACTGAAATTTCGTGATGGACACCAAATAGGGGAGGGATACATGTTTCTGAGTTATCTGAAGAACAACCATAGCAGCCCCCCAATATCAAATAATGACCACTCCCTAAAAATAAACTAATATTTCTAATACTGTTTTTTTAATCTGTTTTATAACCACTTACTAATAATCTTGTTGGCAGGTTTGTAATTTTCACATAATATATATATATATATATATATATATATATTGCACTAGCTATTATTAAACCAAACGCAAAGTAATCACATCTCTTTTGCTTTAATCATATACAAGTAAACATTGATTACTTTTGACAGTCAAGTGAAATCTGCTCTAACCTAACATAACACGCTTTTACAGTGGTTGTTGTACATCCCTAAGTTCTTTTCTTTTCAATATTGCTTTCCTCTTTGTTTAGAGTTATATATAAGGGGTGTATATAATTGCATACACCATTTCAAAAGAATAATCAATTTTTGTACAATAAAATATTATGTAATGTATTAATAATTGTTTTCTTAATAGGTCCACCTCGGTGTCCTACGAAAGAACGAACAGTACGAAGAAGACATGATTGACCTGTTAGAGTGGGTGCACCAGTATGTCCCTGGCCATGATGTGAATAACCCAGATGCTGTCCCAGTGAAGATGTTTAATGGAGGGGATTACCTGACCTATGAGAGGCACAAAGGTGCTCAATCTTCCATGCAGGATGCCAGAACTCCATCCTCACAGTTAATGGGTTTGCTTGCAAAGTTTGAAGACTTCCACACACAGTGTGAATGGATTAAGGTATATTAATAGATATCATGTTTTAGCTAACAACAAGAAAGTTGGTTTTGCATTTAATAAATCTAGCTGTCAAAAAAAATATTATTAAATTTAAATTTCACAGTTCCACCGTCTAAACGAAGTTGTGGAAGCATGTGTGGCTGAGTGGTTAACACACTTACCTCTCACAACTGTGATCTGGGTCCGTGTCTCGGCCCGGACCTGGTTCAAATTGTGCTTGGTTCGAGTCTCCGTTCGGAACGGTCTCATATGATTTGAAGTATTTCTCCTGAGTGTGCTTCCAGTCTTTAAAAGATCCAAGTGCTGAGGATGATGGCACGTGGAACAATCCTCTGTGTCTGTACTGTAGTACTAACTATACTCATTATTGTAAACTACACGACAGCCATAATGTGCCAAAAGTTTCACTAAATTCTCAGTATTGTAAAGCGCATTTGATCATATCCCTAGAGAAAGTGTGCTGAAGCCACAACAAACAGTTGGAAAGGTTGGGTTTTCATAGGTTTATGAAGGGTCCTTGGAGACTTTGGATCAATGTCTATTAAAAGTTTAAAATTGTTTCTCATGTGTCGGTTTTCTGTTTTAACCCCAACAATATTTTTTGGGTAAATGGAGAGGGTTCAGGCAACATCTGAATGTTGTATTATTGTCAAATTTTGTGATTGTTTAAATCAATGTTAATATTATAATTGTTGAAAAAATATTAAGTAGTTTTATTGTTTTGTATCTTTTTAAGGTGATATGGTCACATCTTTACAGTACCTCCTCAGCCAGAGATATTGGTACCCTTTACCAGGCCAGAAATGCTATCAATGCAAGGAATGTAACTAAGGAGCCTGGGAGCAACTATTATGCTTCAAGTGAGTTTTTGGACAAAGTCCTTGATGCATATGTAGTTGTTGGTGCTCTTCAACATTTTGGAATGGCCCGTGTTGAGGATGAACCAACCGAGAACAGTTACACAGGATGTCCAACCGACAAGGAGAGTAAGAAGACATATGTCCAGAGTGCAGCAAGGGAATTTGTAGAAAATCATGTGATGCACCAATTACCTGAAATTGATACGAGTACCCAACAAAGTAATGATCTTGTCTGTCAATTTTGTGGGAAACAGTACAAACGTAAAGGCTTTCTCAGAAAGCATGAAGAGAGAGAACATGGACACACCACTCCTCCCGTCATTGATGAATCTACAACTGCTACTTCAAAGGAGGATATGGTATATAACTATACACACAATGTTTTAATTTTACTTCTGTTGAGGACCAATCACAATAATGCTATAAGCCTTGGAGATGGAGAACGAGTAACCCGGATATACAAATTTTTTAATGTTTTTTTTAAGATTTCTAATTGCCCTAAATATGCCTATGCAACTCTGGAACTCCAAGTACAGCTCAATTGCTTGTTGAGTCCAAGAATGGCATATTCGCTTACATGGAACCGTTTTGTTAACCACCAAGGCCAAGTTGGGACAAACCATCCAATGGACTTGGACCTTGAACATGACAACAAGTACTTTAAGAACGATATTCATACCTACAGAGGCGAAATTACAGATAAGACCATTACCAGAGTCAGCAGAAGTGTCGAAGGAACCCAAGCTGTTCTTCACAGCTTTGATAAGTCTTCATCAGTGAGAAAGCCTTCTGGAAGGCATACTCGAATGTCTACAATGGATGATGTTATGACTCTAATCGAGCACCTTCAGCAAGCTGATGTCTACAATTCAATTCCAGGCAGGCACCATATTGCATTTCCTAATATGAAGCACAACCTGCTTGATCAATTGGATATGCGCAAGTATAAGGAATGGATTAGCAGTTCTTTGAAGAAGTTTGGCACAAAACACTACTACAAAATACAGTAGCATTATTGTTAGCATACATTGTTAATTCAAGCAGCTTACTGTATAACTGAAACTGGAGCAAAAACCCAGTTACACACAGATGGCACAGTTTTTAAATGAGTGTTGTAACACTAAAATAATGCTAATTACTAGCCAACTAGCAATTAATTGCAACACCCTAAAAACTAAACCAAATGCAACTTTGGAATTTGATTATTGGTTTGTTGATCACAAATCACATTCTCAGCCAAATGGAACACCAAATGATTTGACACTGATGTGAAAACTGATCTAGTATCTTTAATCCGGTTAACACTTGCAACATAGGCATAAAATACATTTGGAGAGTAGTGTTTTGTTCACAAGTGTTAGTATAGTATATCCCCTCAAACTAACGTCCTCTGGTTTGATAGCCTGGGAAACCAGCCGACTCTTATCGCTCCACACTCGCAAAAGACTCTCTCTTTCGCGAGTGGGGAGCGATAAGAGACGGCTGGTTTCCCAGGCTACTGGTTTGACTGTCATAATATAATTGCACACTGAGTCGTCTACATGTATGTGGCTTATCCATGTGTTGAAAGTGTAAACCAGCCTTTAGTGTGAGACATAATCAAAAATACAAGCTGATTGAGAACTTGACTGGTTTTAAGTAGATTGCACGTTTTTGGGAAAGGAGAAAATGGGCAATCCCTTTATGTAGGACGACACGGATTTTTACCAAAAATACAATAGAATACAAAACAATACAATTCAATACAACAATAGAATGCAACACAATACAATACAATACAATTTCGTAGCAATTCGTGTCGTCCTACATGAAGGGACGGCCAGAAAATGGATTAGCCATGTTTTAGTTACCATTGGTATTACATATGTACTACACTGTAGGTTCATTATTTTTTGTTTGTGATCTAGACCACATAAGAAATTAGTCTTGCATGCCCACAGGCTCTCTGGTGGTTTCAAGAGTTATTACTTTTTTAGGTTTCCTGAGGAGAAATTAGTCAATGTGGATCAAGTAGTGTGTTTCCACAGGTCCTATGTAAATAATACGATACACAAACATGTAAAAATGTTAAAGTTATGTTTACCACAAAAGGCTGCACAAGTTAGCATCTACAGACAATTTTGGAAATTCAGGATACTAGTGTGTCTATATTGACTGGACATCATTAACACATGTGATAATGATGGCAGAATAGAATATTTCCATAATATTTTAGTCATGGAAAATATTACATAATGAATCATGGTCTAGACACGGGGTCAAAGGCACTAAAACTCAATAGAAATATTGATAAAATATTTCTTTCTACTCTCAAAACAACAATTCGGTACTTAAAATAATGAGAGAAACTCTGTATATTTTATGACAAAAATTGTTAATTAGACGAAAAATCCCTATTCTATAGTTACTTTCATCCAAATTTCTATTGTTTTAGCGTGTTTTGACTCCCCCAAATGGTGGCTTGTTTTGGTTGTGACACCATCTGTCTTTGGGTCTATTATCAATTTCCACATGCCTCAAGATAAGTCCTATATACATGTACACTTCTGACCTCAAATAAACAGCAGATTTAGCTGCTGTTTCACAACATGCACATACATACATGTACCTAGTTGCAGTTATAATTATTAATGACAATCAAGAAGATAAACTAAAAATTATGATAAATTGAGCTTGTTGTTTTTAATATCAAATTCCAAAAATGTTTAGGATTGTACTTCTATTCTTTCATTACAAGCAATTTGTCAAATGGCACCAGGGCAGTGTAATGATCTCTAAAGCTACTTCACACCAGCGACGAAAGCGTTGTAATCGTAATCCCAGTCGTAAGAGAGTTACGATCTAGTGTGAATAAATAATTCATAAGCAAAATGTAAGCCTCGCTTTCATGATGTTTGCTCTGTCTGTATATGTAAGCCTGGTTATGAGCCTTCAGTGTGATTGGCCCATTCTTATGATTGCACTTGTAATTATGTTTACCCAGTTCACACTACATGTAGATCGCAAGCAAAAAGAAAACCTTCTGATCCTTATGATTACGATTATGGCGCTCTCACCACGTTGCTTACAATTACAATAAATTATTTTTGATTCACACTAGGTTTTAATGCTACTTACGATTATGATGCTAGTGTGAACAGGCTTAAACAAATGATAACATAATAAAATATTGGTGATTAAGTAATACTTTTGTTGATTGAGTATGGAATGTTATTCTCAGACTCATTTAATCTAAGATTCGGACTCTGTTGAAGATTCTTCTTCAGAGCTGATAATTCCATGCAATTTTTTAGCTCTAAAAATAGTGCTGTCAGATGAAAAGGACATATCACTATCATTGTCTGACAGGCTGTTAGTGCTAGCATCAGTAAAGTCAACACTTTCACTATCACTCTCTTGAGCTACATAACTTTCTGGGCTACTAAGGGAACTGTGTATTATCTCCCAAGTCTTATCAACATGCTTATCTGAGTAAAAGGCAAAGTTGCTCCTTAAATACTCTTTGTCCTTGATATAATTTATATTACTAATAATGTCATCTACAAGGTGTCTACTGTAACCAGTGGCAATATCAATCCCAGTAACAAGAAGCGATTTGTCTGTCACATTTGAAGCTAAGTCTGACCTGTACTGCAAAAGATTTTCCCTTACTTTGACAAGTCTTTCTTGTGGCACCAGACTGACCTTTGTTTTGACATCACTTCCCTGTTTTTGGCCACCCTTCAGCTGCTTCTCAATCCTTGTGATATAATAATTACATGTATTGTCTTTGTTGCATGATACTAGACATGAACAGCACTCCTCACTACATGAACACATGCACCTGCATTCCTTGGCACAAACATCACAACAACAATGTAATACCCTCTCCTTCTCAATAGTAGATGAAAAATGGCTCAAGAGCATTTCTCTTCTACATACAGTAGTGTTCTTTACATAGTTCCTCATGTCTTTGCTGATGTTTCTGCTTCTACAACAACCCTTGTATTTTAGGAGTACTGCATGGCTCATTTGAGTGGAATCTCTCCCCACACGACCAGTTTCCTGTAGATAATCATCTAGGTCTCCTGATGGACCCAAATGCAAATCAAGAAATACGTTCTTGACATTAACACCCATGCCAAATGCAATGGAGCAAAAAAGAACTCGGACAGTCCCATCCGCTTTACAGAATTCGCGTTCAATAGTTTCCTTCACAAGTTTGTCAGTTCTCTTATGGTACATTGCAAAAAGTCGGCTTCTGTCATCTTTTGGCTCCTCTCCTGTTGGTGTATAATATGCCTTGCCCCCTAAATATTGGCTAAAAAGTTCATAAAGTTCTTTCATGTGCTCTTTCCTTCTGCAGAATACAATCACTTTGGCTGTGTTCTGCTGCTTTTGTTCCAACTCTTCAATTAACCAACTGAATGATCCATGTAAGTCAGTGGCATCAATCTCTACAACAGAATAACGAGTGTGAGGTCTATTTGGGTCACTTAATACCTCTACACAGTCCTTCATACACAAATCCTTTATGATAATCATCTTTGTTTGCCTGGTTGCAGTAGCAGTTAAAGACACAAATGGCACTTCCTTCCGCAGCAGGGAACGTAGCTCTCCCAGACGGCCATAGTCACTCCTGAATGCTTCTGTAGTTCCTTGGTCTTTCCCCCTGAAATAAAGTCATTTATGTTGAGAACAAATGATAAACAAACTAGTGCCTTTCATAAATGTTAGATGCATCTTAGGGAGAGTTTACATGATACTGGAACGAGTTTCATTCCGGAATGACTTCACTCTGGTTCCTCTGTTTACAATGTACATGATACTGGAACAAAACTGAAGTCATCCTGGAATGAATTCACTCTGGTTCTTGTATCGTTAGGTATCGAAAGTTTCATTCCAGTATGAGATCTGTACCGGTATCATGTAAATGCGGTATCAATTTCATTCCGGAACGAAATCAAGTGACCGAGCAGACTGGGGTGGGTAATGCATGCGTATTTGACTTTTACTCCAGCCATGTTTACCCTTTTTGTATTCATGCTGGTTTTTGATAGTGAGGGCTCCACATCAGTCTGATTCTCATCCCTTATGCACCAGTCAAAGTAAACCCCCACCCCCCCCCCCCCCCCCCCCCCCAACCCGGGACAGGGTGCGGCAAATGTGGGGCAAGCGATCGCTTTTGACACGGTAGAGTGCCCCAGAGGGTGTGGGAAAATCGGTTATTTGATGCCCCACTATGGAGTGTGGGGGAACTGTGGGGCCAACGTGGGGCAAAATGTGGCGGGGAATTGTTCATAGAAGACTGTCTCACAAGTACAATTTATATAGAAGACAGTCCATGCCACTGCAGACTTCTCTGTTCTACTTCCGTGTATACATGTAGTTCAGGACGAATTTCAGCAATACTGTCACGTTGTTTGGCTTCTTCTGTGTTCAATCTCATTAGTACATGTAGATCAAGACCCTATTGAGCAATAAAAGACACAGCCCAGACCACTGCAAGCTAAAATGTGTTAAGTTTGTAAAACAAAAATGACTTATTTTTAGTGGTTTGTCCCCTGGGGTGGGGGCATTTGCCTGCATTTACTGTCCACAATTGCCGCAATAGGTGGGGCATTTTCTGTTTTTTGCTTTCCCTGTGAGGCAAAATCCCCACCCTATCCCGGGTTGGGGGGGGGGGTGGGGGTTTACATTGACTGGTGCATTACACTGACTTGCATGTAAATATATGGAATGAAACTCGTACCAGAAAGAAAGTCGATCTGGAATGAAACTTATTGTCCCAGTATCATGTAAACACCCCCTTAGTTTGTCTAGTTTGGCTGTGCCATTCTGCCAAATTTAACAGAATAACATTGGTTATTTTGAAAACATTGCTTCTCTTGGGAGTTTGATAAATCTAAAGTTCCACTGTAATAAGTTTTTGATTAATATTGTTTGATGTTGGGCTGCACCTGGTATTGCAAACTACACATGTAGGTTACTTGTAAATTGCAAAGCTCATGCCTCATGTCCACTTCTAGATATGATTAATAATAAAAAATTGGATGCATGCTAAACAGGAATAAGCTTGTTTTGTCCTGCCATTCATCAATAAACAACAATTACCCAATTCTATAAATGCAAATTGCAGTCTGAAGGATACTACATGTACATGTACTAGAAAAAAAGATAAACTCTTACCACTTTGCAATGCAGTGACTTTCGTCCACAAATACAGCTTTGATGAAATCTTTCAGGTACTCGCTTCGAAAGATTGTTCTATGATAATTCAAAAGCGCTTCTGGGCTTCCAAACACCAGGTTATACTTGCCGTTCTTGATGTCATCGAGTTCAGTTGCAGTACTTTCCGGGCCGATGCACGCTGCAGCAATACCACGTTTCTTCAACGAGGCAACTTGATCCTTCATAAGTGAGATAAGTGGCGCTATAATGATACAAACTGACTTAATCAAGACCTGACTTCGAGCTTGCTGGACACCGAAGGCCAAACAGTCGAACACGAAGGGGGCGATCTCGAAACAAAGACTCTTTCCCGATCCCGTCGGAGAACACATAAACACATCTTTCCCATCTTGATAGGCTTCAACAACCTTTCGCTGACTTTCTCTTAAAGTCGTATAACCAACTTTCTCTAAGCCAAAGGCAATTGCTTCCTCGATCTTGTTTAAAGACATTCTGATTCTACGATGTGAGAGATTCAAGATGGCGGGTCATGACGTCATGGCTAAATTACGTCACCGGTGGAAAAATCCACCGGTGAATTTGGCGCGAAACAGGTAGCAAAAGTCCCTTAAACCAGAGAAGTGAAAAAAGTGAAAATCAACCAGAAAAGTGAAAATCTCGTTTTAAGAGAAGCGAATGTGGGAAATGAAAATCTCGTTTTAAGGGACTTTGAGAAACCAGAGAAGTGAAAAAAGTGAAAATCAACCAGAAAAGTGAAAATCTCGTTTTAAGAGAAGCGAATGTGGGAAATGAAAATCTCGTTTTAAGGGACTTTGAGAAAGTCTACCTTTCAGACTGAGTGAAGATCTACGATATTGATAATAGGAGTGCTAAGCCGCGGCCTCATTAAATCTTTCAGTTCTGCGACACAATTTTATCTCAAGGAACTAACAAAGCTCTATGCAGTTAGTTGTTTGGTTACATCAGCACCCAATGAATAGAAAGTGCAAGCTAAAATATGAACTAACAGTAGAAACCTGTCTAAATTTAAGCATTCCAAAACTTTGAAAGTTCAGTTATACTATTTGTTGGTACAGGTTAGTTAGTCCGAAGCAGATTCTCTTTGAGATCGTGCGTGAAACAGTTCTTGCGCACTGATTTTTTTTTTTAATAGCCTAGTTTAGAAACTAAGAATTTATCCCGATTTATATCTCAGGTGATAAATTGCAATAGAACGTAACTATGGAAACGCAACGTTTGACCTTACTGTTCATTTGTTAACCAACTTTATATTCATTATGTTAGTTTTACCACAAAAGACCACAGAACTCTATTATATTATCGTCTAGTTCATAGCGCAACCACACCTGCATGCAGAGCAAGTAGAATGATACTTTGGAATGTCAGACAAGACAGTCAGCCGACTAGTATAGGTTAGGGCCTAATATTTCTGAGTGTTGTTGGAAGACAGTACTAAGACAGTTATAATGTATCTATATAATATAAGCTTCAATAAATCATTTGTTTGACGCCATCAAGCGTAATTATTTAGTATACGTTCGTACAGTTCTTTCCAGAAAGATCCCAACCCGCAAAATGATAAAAAGCACCAAATAAGGCCAACTTTCAAATAAGAAAAGCAGAAAATTTATCGCATATGGTATTAACTGGCCAAAACTGACTCACCCTCCACGCCAATAATTGTCGGCAAGAAAGCAATCGCGAGGAGCAGCTGGAACTTCCAAAAACTGGCCATCTTAACTGAAAGATGCGGTAAATAAATGTTCTTCTTGTCCACTGCTCTTAAGCTTTACAGTATCAAAGAACAAGCCAGTCTTGTAACTGAAGTGGAGAGCCGAATGTTTTTATACATTTTCACAAGTCATCAGATATTCATGCAACTCCGGCCAATGAGGAGTGTCGTTTGAGGTCACGTGGTGATATTTGGAAACCAAGAATAGGACAAAATTAGTTATGCAAGCGGGCAGGGCTTTGAAAGTGAGGCGAGGAAAAATGAAGTGATTGAGGGGTAAAACAATAACTACTTTCAAGAGACCATCACCTATTACACTGTACTTTTGTTTCCAAATACAGTATGCAAATTAATGTTTCAATCTCCAATCACCTTTGTATGGAACTTTTGATTGGGGGGCAAGTTTGTGTCCACCAATCAAAATGTCCATACAAACGTCTGTAAAATGTTCCGAAATTTTCCGAGTTTGCGGGCCTATGACTTTGCTCCTATTCAAGATATAACTCTCAAATTTGGGATTTTGACTAACCTCGAGGTGCTCTTTTCAGCAGTATCGACAGTTTTGCTGTTATACGTATATATCAAAAGTTCAAAGAAACCGTGGAAGGGTCTATTGGTGGTTTTCATCGTTATGATACGCGATCGCAAAATTGGTTTGCATTGATAAAATCAACTAAAATATCTTGGTTCTTGTAGAACTACCAAAAAAAACTTATAACCCAAATTTGGAACATTAGATTATTTCCTAACGGATTTGTGGGCCATTGAATGTACGACAATTTTACAGTACTTTGTATGCGGCCGCCATCTTTGTGTCCCTCTCTGGGACACAAACATGGCGGCCATAAAACGAAAATACAAATAAAGCTTAATTTCCTATCAACATCATTGGGTTTCACTTCAAAACTCTTTGCATGCAACTTTTAGAGATTTATTGAGTTAAAAAAAAAGAAATTGACATAATTACATGGCATTTTATGCCTTCTGGAAAACACGCTGGGTTGCTCTGTCATAAAATTAAAAAAACAATACACCCCATCGATGTGAAATTTTCTGTGTAGACTTTTATTATCGATGTCTAGAATATTTACAAAGAACAGCTTTGTAGGACTTATAGTTTAGATTTTAGTTTTTTGATACGTCACATGAAAACCAAGAATTGAAATCTTTTGTTACCGCATTCAAAATATCGTCCATATGGTACGTTCTAAGGGAATAATAGAATTCAAATCAATACACAATACAATTATTAACGTTAATAGCATTTCCCGTAGTTTGGTGTTTCACGTCTGAGAAAGAATCCTTTGTACTCCCTTTCGATTTCGACATTAATAACAGGAAGGGATAGGCGACAATGCATATGATTTCTGAGAATTTTCTCTCAAGAAATAATAACAGAGTTTATAATTAACACTGCATGAAATGGTATGTATAATGAAGCATGCTGAGTCCGTATATACCTTGTGTACGGACCGGTATACTGACGCATACTGATCTTGATGTATACGGACTGTATATATACATCTGATTCATTATACGCTGTGTACGAGTTACCGTACACAAAGTATGCTGTTCACAGGAGTCATTCTTCACGTCTTCAACAATTTACGAACTGACAAGTACAAGGGAATATATATAGCTCAATTATTTCTATAAATCACGGATATACTTGTTTTATACGTCTCAAGTAAATTAAAATATATCAATATGCACGCAACATTGTTGTTTTCCGTTTATTTTATTAATGAAACACTTCTCTAACCGTCTTCAAATATTATGCATGGCCATGGGTCTTAACGATCCTTTCTGGGATTTTACACAGTCAGGCGGCTGAGAAATTTTATACCGGCCCTGTGTTTACGCATCTTTATGCTTCCGTCAATCTACGTAAAGATAGCACATTACTCTACTTTTCGCTTCCAAGTAAATCTGCATAAAGATAGCAACTTAATTACTTTACGCATCTTTACGCTTACGTAAATCTACGTAAAGATGGCAACCAACTTTACGCAACTTTACGTATTCAATAAAGAAACGTAAAGTTGTCATTTCATGCTATGGTAGTATTCTTTGACTGTGTGGTCTTCATTTCCCTGTATAAATAACGTTTGTGCCTCGAACTGAACCTCAGAACACCAGCAGCCTAGTTCCCCCATATTCATGAACAGGGTTTTCCCAAGATTGGCCGCCGCGTGGGAAAGGTCTATTCACGATCAAACTTAAATATGTTCAACTCCGGTTAGTAAAAGAACTCAAGCACGCCATTTTAAACCTCACAGTTTATTTAAAAAGTTGTTTCGCATCGCGACAGTCACTTGAAGACTAAAGAAACATTGAAAAATTGTAGCCGAGAAATCGGCATTAGAAGTTCAGCAACTGATTCACACCTACTTAGACTCGACACCCATTCGTAGTATTGGTAGCTCACTAGGCGGCGGATTCTCGGCCTCCTGATTGGTCGAGAGAAGGGGCGGGGCTTAAAATGACGTCACAAGTTCCGTGACGTGACAAGGGCCTGTCACCCGTTGGGGACCAAAGCCAGGCGTGGGATTGGTCGGAAGTTTAGGCTTAAAATGACGTCACAGCACGTGACGCCGCCAAACTGGTCCTCCCAGCGGGGGCCCCCAAGGGAGGCTTGACCGGAAGTTGAGCCCCGCCAGGGTCGAAGGGGGATTTGGAGGCCCAAGCCAGGCCTGGGATTGGTCGGCCGTGTCGGGCGTTCGGGAGGGGCTCGGCGCATGAGAGAACGTGGTCGGAACTGCGAGGGGTGTATTTATAGTACCCAGGGACAACAACTCGAACAGTACCATTCCTGTTTATGGTCTTTCTCCGAGGAAAGTTTTACCGCGTGTGTGACGGAGTTCCGGTCACATATTACCCTAGAGGCTCTACGGGCTACGGGTCTACGGGCTTTGCAGAGTTTGCACCTCACGGGGATTATTGCTCCCCTTACTTATACCGTGTTTGAGCGGCTGCAAAAATTAAAGGAGGTCGAAATTTACAAGTACTATAAACTGTATTATTTTGAAGAATGCGAAGACCCCCTCATTACTTACAAGAATCGAATTTGGCACGCGTTGGGACAAGCTTTGATTTATGAAGACAATCCCCAGGCCTATATGGAAACTGGAGTAGCGACCCTTTTGGCTTTATTTGAGTCAGCCAATTATATGTAAGAATCTTGAGACAATAAAAGAGACTTGTGTTTAGTAACAACAACTTTGTTTCAATAAATAAATAAATAAAATTACATTCCAAAGTAAGAAAATAAGAGAAAAAAAATTACATAGGGTTGGGCCCATTTCAGCCCCAACAGAGCGAGAGAGAATTAGTACATGTATTTGAAAATAGGCCTTCGCCCGATTTTAATAGGCTACCGCCCAATTTGTTTATCAGAAAAATGTAATATTGAATAGGCTACCGCCCAATTTGTTTATCAGAAAAATGTAATATCGAATAGGCTTCCGCCCAATTTGTTTATCAGAAAAATGTAAAATGTAATAGGCTACCGCCCAATTTTGATATAATGTGAAAAGGCTATCGCCCAATTTGTGTACAAGTAAAAGTAAACATTTCCCATGGTACAAAATCTATCAGTATATCATCTCATACTCATAGTGCTGTAAAGACTTTTTTATTATGGGTAAATTTATTAGACCAAAGGTCTGGCCGTGCCGAAAAACTATAATGGTTCCAGAGCTAACGTAAAAGTAATGTTGAATCTTGGTATCACAATAAAAGCAGTAAGGGTCATCGTTTCTACTTAATACTTCGGATACCACCACGATAAAGCACGAGGGGCACATCGTTTCCCCACAACAAGGGAGCGGAGGCAGTTGATTTTCTGGTAAAAGATTACATTTTAGACACTAAAAGATAAAAGAAAAAAGAAAAAAGACTCAATACCGGAGATGATAATAAACTTTGCGCCTTGGGAAACGGCCCCACCCCTCATCCCACACTTCATCATGAACGGGGTGGTGCCGGCACCGAAAATAAACGATCCCACAATCGCAATGACGGACACAAATTGTCATATTGGTACAACACCAATAACACCAGCGAAACTGAAACTCGGTTATAGGTTCCATGTAGAGAGCACAACGTGAAATACTAAAATAGGGAGGGTCCAAAACGCTAGGCGATGAGGCAGCTCCTGCCATGACTCGTTCCAACAGTAGGTGGCCTTGAGATTGTTGGATTGGAGGTGGGTAATGAGAAATAAGGATTAAGGCCATCCCTATTTTTTTCCCGTTTCTCATCGGTGGGGTTTTCAAAAATTGGGTCGGTCGGTCGGGTGAAAAAAAAAAAATTGTAATAAAAAATACGCGGAGAGACTGGAACTAATAAGGCGCGGTTGCACAGGCGAGGTTACAAACCAACATGGACGACGAAACCATCGATGTCGTCGTCCGTATACGCTACAAACATGGAATTACAAATGCGCCGCCGAAACTATTGTGTAACCTTCCCTCGAGCATGAGCTTCCAGGAGCTGCTCTAGGGTTTCTTCACCCCCACCCCTCCCCCCAATTTTTTTTTTATTTCTACAAAAAGCCACAAAAATGGGTCGGTCGGACGATGAGAAACGGAAAATAAAAAAGGGATGGCCTAAGGTTGGAAAAAAGACTTTCTCATGTTTTTTACGCTGGCGTTCCACCTTCAATTGACCACATACGTATTCCCCTATCCTGGTCAGTACTTCAACGGGTAATGGGAGCTGGCGTAAGATAGCCGCATGGCTATAAAAATGTTCTGAATCTAGAGGGGATAGACGTGCAAAAACCTGTTTGGAAAGCAAAATAAAAGTGAAAAAAAAGAAGAAAAAAAAGAAAAGAATGAAAAGTAAGAATGTTTTAGAGACATTGCTTCTGTAAAGGCGCTCTTACTAGAGCGGAGGTCCTAGGAGAGGGCCTCGAAAAATCCTATAAAAAAATAATCAAAATTGAACTTCCTAAAGTGGGGAAAATTTGCCAATAAAAATGAACGGTGTGTTAAGCACCACCCGAACGCTACACTGTCTTTTAGGGGGAGAGGAGAAAAAACAACTTACATGGGTCAGGTTCAAGTTGTTGACGCCTCGGATATTCTAGAAAAACAAAAGAAAAAATTAGAGGTTGTAGTCAAAGACACAAAAAACTTCAGCGGGATCAGCACCTCTCTCGCTCTGTTGGGCCCGCGGCCAGCCATTGTTGGTGAAGTAGATGGTATTGGGGCGCTTCTGTGGAGAAATAAAAAGGAAACCAAAGAATAAAAGATTAGTACAGCAATGTGTGGAATTTCAAGAGAGAATTTCGTGTCCACTTACCCGGCTGAGTGTTTGGTTTGAAGGCACCGAAGTTCATTTATCCTGCAGTAGTTATAGACCATATACTGGTTCCTGATTGGTGCACGAAAGGTATCCTTCGAGCCCCGAAACCTGTATGACCTTTGGGAAACCAGTTGGAAGTTACCTGTTTTTGATTGACCAATCACAAGGCGTTACGTAGTTTGTTTACGCGCCTTTTTCTTACTCTGGGTCAACTTTGTTTACCAACCTTTTCGTGGGAAGACCAAGAAGCTCAAATTCATCCTGAAAACATCGGTGAAATTTTCTAAAATTTTCTGGAGGACTTCTTCCCACGTCCCCCTTAAGTTTCCCCCTTTTTGTTTTGTTTTTCCCTTTCACACTTTCCCGGAAAGGGATCCTTGACCGTCTGAAAACCCAACGCATCCCTCGGGAAACCAGTTGAAAGTTGGCGCGAACCTTAAACGGAACCTAAACCCTCCAATCACGAGCCGAGGCTTATACGCAGTCAATATTTTCGCGCCTTTTTCCTACTCCTGGTCAACTTTGTTTACTTAGTTTCGGAGGGCGGTTTTGGGAAGGCTTTTTCGATAGTTTCCTTGGCGCGAAAGAGAGGGCGGAATTTGCATGACCTGTATGCGTGACCTGTATGTACTGTATGGACACTCTGGTAATGGGCTCCCTGGGAAAGCCCATTACCAGAGTGTCCATACAGTACATACCATATCCATAATTCAGCATATGACTTGATTGAGCTATTTTTAGAATATGTTTCCTGGGTATATAACTGTCTTCTGACTCTGCTGTGGTCTGTACATGCTTGCCACTACTATCAAGATAGAGAATGATTTGTGGTTCTTGAGGTAATTTACCAACACTGTATTTTGTCCTGACTATGGTTTGATTGGATTCTCAAAGTGAGGGCACGAGAACTCCCACTGCGAGATATATGTTCTAAATATAGCTCAATCTGGTCACAGACCTAGTGATGGACACTCCTGGTGATGGGCTCCTGGCTTTGGCATGATATAAAAATTGTCAAGACCTTAATTGGTCTGTGTTATCATCATCAACCTTTCAGGCCACCCAATAATATTGGTTAATATTAATATACATAAACTCCATGGGCATTTTATGCTGTGATTTTAATTAGAAAGTGCATGCAAGATACTATTACAGTACAACCATACCAACCAAGGACCCCAAGCACATTTAAAAACAAATTAGCCAATTATATGCAAGTATTCAAAGAATGAAATGATCACAAAATTAAAAATGGCATAGTGCAGGGTTGTTGGAAATCGTACAGATTCTATTAATATATATATATCGTTCAAATACTCACATGACATGATCGACTAATTTGATTTCAAATTTGCTTTGCTGGCATTAAGGAGATACACATATATACAGTCGAACCTCCCGTAAGCGGATACCCTTGGAACCTAGCGTAGCTGTCCGCTTACGGGAGGTGTCTGCTTATGGGAGGTGTCCGCTTATGGTAGGTGTCCACTTAAAGGAGCTTGACA
The DNA here is from genome assembly GCA_030867875.1 of Actinernus sp. WN-2022. Lineage (NCBI taxonomy): Eukaryota > Metazoa > Cnidaria > Anthozoa > Actiniaria > Actinernidae > Actinernus > Actinernus sp. WN-2022. The sequence continues at coordinate 63,297,011 of JAOWCC010000577.1, read as the reverse complement.
GTAAGGGATAGGAAATAGCAGTCAACTGTGGAATTGTAAACCACATGCTTTAAACAGCTATATAGATTCAATCTAAGGCTCATAGCTCAAATATGTTGTCATTTTACTAAGCTGACCTTGATTTAGCTAGAATTCAAAGATAAAACTGCATACATTTGAACAAAATTAACTTCAATCTCTTCGGGTGTCTGCTTAAGAGAAGTTAATGTTGGTTATTTTTGCTCATGCGGACCTTGAGATAGGTGCCCGCGTCCGCTTACGAGAGGTGTCTGCTTACAGGAGGTGGCCAATGTAGTGTTTTGTTAGAGAAATGGTCGGGACCATGGAATTGTGTCTGCTTACAGGAGGTGTCCACTTATGGGACGTGTCCGTTAGCAGAGGTTCGACTGTATATACATGCTGTTTTCTTTAAAACAGAGTTATCAACTTGTCAATCTCAAATTTCAAGGCATCATTTTAATAGCTATTATGCGGGATTAGTTTCAGAATATGGTCCCCCTCCATTCAAAATATCACTTGAAAACTGCACTAAGGTCAGGTGTATTTAGACCCCATTTAGACTTGTTGTTTGAATGATTTGAGGTCGAAAATGGTTAAGCATTTTAAATTTGGAGTTATGTTTTTAGAAGGTTTGTATGAAAAGTTTGTGAAATGAATTATTAATGAACCATTGTAGGGGGTATTCTGCAATTTAGTCACACTTCTAGAGCCTTTAAACTCCTGAAATATTAAACTCCAACAACCTCATTAACACCCAGATGGTTGATTAATCCGTTGTAGATCATGGGAATCTTTTTGATTCATTGGGAGAGAGTTAATTCATTAGTGTCGCGTAACATTCGCAACCAGTAAACATGCACATGTAGGAAGTTATTAAAATTTTGATCAAAAGCCCGTTTGGTTCATTGAATTACAAAGATAAATATGAAATTAACTACATGAGTCATGAGTATAAACTAAACACTCAATTACATGTACTATATCGACAAAATGGTCTCCCTTTTAGCTTGAAATTATTGCATTTATCATTAAGTAATGTCCCCCAAAAGAGTATATTTGGGAAGTGAGAATAAACATTTGGTAGCAATAATATAAGTAAGATTTAGTACTCCCGCGAAATATCAAATTTCCAACTACTACATTGGGGATCGCAAATAGCCTAATCGGATATTGTCGGAATGTCAATCTCACTGAGAGTTGATCAAAGAAAAACGTTGGAAGCTGTACAACTTATGCCAAATGGTTAACGAGAGTAGCTGCTGAGAAATTCACGAAAACTTTTAAGTACGCAAAAACTTTCTTCTGCCAATGACAATGTACATGAACTCCGAATCTCAATGGATCGGAATCGGCGGTTCTTAAAATCTAAATACCGGCAAAAACGGTAGTCATTTAAAGTCTAGAAACCCCAGTAAGAAACCCTGGAAATGATACAGATTTTATCGATGTAGAAGAATTATATTCCAAAAATTAGCCACAATTTTGAACGTTCAGACAATAAACAAAGTTAAGGTTGTTGGTTTCGCGGTCGAAGTACTTACTTACTACAAACGTAAACACTGACATGTAAATGATGCTCAAAACAGCAAATGTAGTAAAGTTAAAGCTACCACGGAATTTTTTTTTTAATGGGTCTTAGGCCTTATTTAGTATCTGACACCACAGATTAAATAAATTTCGACGTAAATAGCCGTAACTTTACGCTGACCTGAGGTAGTGTTGTTAGAAGGATATTATTGAAAATGGTTTCTTTGACTTTGAGCACAAATTATATCATAGTCATACCTTTTTCACCGTAACTAGTAGTCTCTTAATCATAACAGAGTCTGCTATAATAAGGACTCTTGTCACGGCTGACAGAAGTGCTCTGGCTGCTCGATCGGACCATTCCAGTTTTCTCGTAAGTAATTCCATCGTCCGCCGTGCTCGGAGTTGGAGTAGACGAGGCCAGCCGAGAAATTACGTCCCCGGCTTTCCTCGCTTCTTCACAAGCTTCCTGCATTTCCACAGCCACATCTTCATTTTCCCTTGAAATGTGTTCCCCGACAGTGACAAACTTCATAACGGCATTTTTAACGACTTGATGAATCGCTTGTCTTGCTTTCTCTGATCGGTTGCTTCGTTCTTTGTGGTTTACCAGAGTTGTAATCTAAATGAGAACCCAAAAACCTTAGAGACCTTCGCAAATTTAGATTCACACAACATCAAAATGCTTTGGTATTTTATGAGATTGGGTATGAATCTTGTAGACATGAAAAATTCCAGAAGAATAGCACGAATTGTTGGACAGAAAAATCAAGGCTTGAGTAATGTCCTCCAACTCAAGGTCAAAACTCTCCGTTCAACACAAAACCTACCTGAGTAACCAAAGGAATTAGCGTCTGTTCGACAGACTTGCTTCGAATTTCAAAATTTTAGAGTCCCACTTTGCCATACTTATAAAGATGAAATATCCGAGTTAGAGGAAGAAACCAGGTTAAACTTCCTTCATCTTGCTTGTGTACTGATCATGGTACAATCGTCAATCGCCCGCTCAGAAACCCAATCAACGGCACTGCTTGTCAATCAATAATTACATGGGTGAGTGATTTTGATATTTACGCGAAAATATATCACCCTACTTTTAATTAACTCTTTACTTGTAGAAATGAAAATGAAAATATTGCTTAGCAATTAAAATAGACTTCACAAGCTAGTTTATTGAATGCTTTTTTCTTCATTTTTGTTTTGTTTACTTTCTCGGATTTACACTCAAATGAGAATTTCAAAAAGAAATGATCCAACGATTCATGATTCAATCAGCTCAGTGAAGGAAAAGTAATAGCTAAGAAACTCCGTTGGGCTAGATTATAATTTATATAAATGTTTGGAACTATCGTATCACTTTACAGTAACGATAATTTCTTAATTTCTTCCGGTTTTGATTTCAGACGTTCAGACCTGAATTCATAAAATATTCATCATCGCAAAAGGTTATTTTGCAATCCTGATGATACCGTTAAAACAATTGAAGTAATTAACATTAACAAAAATACAGTCCAATGTTATTCCATCCACAATCCAAGGAATATACAGCGTTCAGGAAACTAGGTATAGCTCCTCAGAAGTGTGTTGTGCTCAATCAATGGCATGGTTTAAGCCCCATTTTATACACGCTACGATTTGGCGGGCCGATTCAGGCCCCATCATCGGCTCAGTGTATCGGGACGCAAATCTTAGTGTGTATTTGTACACCCGATTTGAATCGTGATGACGAAAAATAAATAGACCCCATTCAAAAAATATGTGGTACTGTCCGGTTATCATGGAATCGGCCCGATTTTCTCAAAGAAACCGCCCTGTACAACGAGATAAAGGGTTTTCAAGATGGCGGTGGACGAAAATACAACAACAAAGAAGAGAAAGGCTCGTTTTTTTCGGAGTGGATAAAATACTTGTCTTTCGGCCGACTGCACGTTCTTAAGGTTGGGGTGTTTTGTATTGGTGGGTACGGCCAATGCCGTGGCGGACGTCCACCGCGGCAAAACGTTACGCGCATGCGTATTTGCTGTTTCTTGTCGGCGCGCGGCCGCCCCCAGTTTCAAGCGAAAACTGAAATGAAACAACAGGCACATGCCGTGATTTTAAAATTTCTGCTTAAAAGTATCCATTTGTGAACTGTTTTGTCAAAAAAAAAAAAAAACTACTTAAAAGATAAGCCTAAGCCTTTAACAAGTTGAAGTTTTCTTAATTTGTAATTCACTGTACAGGGCGGTTTCTTTGAGAAAATCGGGCCGATTCCATGATAACCGGACAGTACCACATATTTTTTGAATGGGGTCTATTTATTTTTCGTCATCACGATTCAAATCGGGTGTACAAATACACACTAAGATTTGCGTCCCGATACACTGAGCCGATGATGGGGCCTGAATCGGCCCGCCAAATCGTAGCGTGTATAAAATGGGGCTTAAACCATGCCATTGATTGAGCACAACACACTTCTGAGGAGCTATACCTAGTTTCCTGAACGCTGTATATTCCTTGGATTGTGGATGGAATAACATTGGACTGTATTTTTGTTAATGTTAATTACTTCAATTGTTTTAACGGTATCATCAGGATTGCAAAATAACCTTTTGCGATGATGAATATTTTATGAATTCAGGTCTGAACGTCTGAAATCAAAACCGGAAGAAATTAAGAAATTATCGTTACTGTAAAGTGATACGATAGTTCCAAACATTTATATAAATTATAATCTAGCCCAACGGAGTTTCTTAGCTGTTACTTTTCCTTCACTGAGCTGATTGAATCATGAATCGTTGGATCATTTCTTTTTGAAATTCTCATTTGAGTGTAAATCCGAGAAAGTAAACAAAACAAAAATGAAGAAAAAAGCATTCAATAAACTAGCTTGTGAAGTCTATTTTAATTGCTAAGCAATATTTTCATTTTCATTTCTACAAGTAAAGAGTTAATTAAAAGTAGGGTGATATATTTTCGCGTAAATATCAAAATCACTCACCCATGTAATTATTGATTGACAAGCAGTGCCGTTGATTGGGTTTCTGAGCGGGCGATTGACGATTGTACCATGATTGTACACAAGCAAGATGAAGGAAGTTTAACCTGGTTTCTTCCTCTAACTCGGATATTTCATCTTTATAAGTATGGCAAAGTGGGACTCTAAAATTTTGAAATTCGAAGCAAGTCTGTCGAACAGACGCTAATTCCTTTGGTTACTCAGGTAGGTTTTGTGTTGAACGGAGAGTTTTGACCTTGAGTTGGAGGACATTACTCAAGCCTTGATTTTTCTGTCCAACAATTCGTGCTATTCTTCTGGAATTTTTCATGTCTACAAGATTCATACCCAATCTCATAAAATACCAAAGCATTTTGATGTTGTGTGAATCTAAATTTGCGAAGGTCTCTAAGGTTTTTGGGTTCTCATTTAGATTACAACTCTGGTAAACCACAAAGAACGAAGCAACCGATCAGAGAAAGCAAGACAAGCGATTCATCAAGTCGTTAAAAATGCCGTTATGAAGTTTGTCACTGTCGGGGAACACATTTCAAGGGAAAATGAAGATGTGGCTGTGGAAATGCAGGAAGCTTGTGAAGAAGCGAGGAAAGCCGGGGACGTAATTTCTCGGCTGGCCTCGTCTACTCCAACTCCGAGCACGGCGGACGATGGAATTACTTACGAGAAAACTGGAATGGTCCGATCGAGCAGCCAGAGCACTTCTGTCAGCCGTGACAAGAGTCCTTATTATAGCAGACTCTGTTATGATTAAGAGACTACTAGTTACGGTGAAAAAGGTATGACTATGATATAATTTGTGCTCAAAGTCAAAGAAACCATTTTCAATAATATCCTTCTAACAACACTACCTCAGGTCAGCGTAAAGTTACGGCTATTTACGTCGAAATTTATTTAATCTGTGGTGTCAGATACTAAATAAGGCCTAAGACCCATTAAAAAAAAAATTCCGTGGTAGCTTTAACTTTACTACATTTGCTGTTTTGAGCATCATTTACATGTCAGTGTTTACGTTTGTAGTAAGTAAGTACTTCGACCGCGAAACCAACAACCTTAACTTTGTTTATTGTCTGAACGTTCAAAATTGTGGCTAATTTTTGGAATATAATTCTTCTACATCGATAAAATCTGTATCTTTTCCAGGGTTTCTTACTGGGGTTTCTAGACTTTAAATGACTACCGTTTTTGCCGGTATTTAGATTTTAAGAACCGCCGATTCCGATCCATTGAGATTCGGAGTTCATGTACATTGTCATTGGCAGAAGAAAGTTTTTGCGTACTTAAAAGTTTTCGTGAATTTCTCAGCAGCTACTCTCGTTAACCATTTGGCATAAGTTGTACAGCTTCCAACGTTTTTCTTTGATCAACTCTCAGTGAGATTGACATTCCGACAATATCCGATTAGGCTATTTGCGATCCCCAATGTGGTAGTTGGAAAGTAGTATAGTAAATGGCGGTTCTGGGACACGTTGCATTGTTTTTTTTTTTTTTTTTTTTTTTTCATCTAACGGACACCCTCACTTCGTTCAGCCCTCACTTCGTTCGGGGTCCGTTAGATGAAAAAACGACAAAAACAACAAAAACAATGCAACGTGTCCCAAAACACGCCATTTACGATACTACTATATAGTTCATTTATCGTATTTTATGTTATATTAAATGATCGGTTTCTACCGCTTTTTTCACCGACCATTTATCCGTCCCCGATGTGTTTGGGTTTCAACTACCCCGTTTCAACTACACTTCGTTCGGGGTCCATTAGATGAAAAAACAACAAAAACAATGCAACGTGTCCCAAAACACGCCATTTACGATACTACTATATAGTTCATTTATCGTATTTTACGTTATATTAAATGATCGGTTTCTACCGCTTTTTTCGGTTTAAGCAGTTTTGTTGTACTATTTATCGTATTTTACGTTATATTAAATAATCGGTTTCTACCGCTTTTTTCCGGATTAAAGCAGTTTTGTGTCCGCAAAAATTGATAAAATGAATGATACCGAAAAAAGAGATAAAAAAGGTAAAGATCATGGATTTCCAAAATCGCAGTGCATCTATGTACCTCTAGACATTTGCTAGATATTTGCTAGATGTTTGCTAGACATTTGCTAGACATTTGCTAGATATTTGCTAGATGTTTGCTAGATATTTGCTAGATGTTTGCTAGATGTTTGCTAGATGTTTGCTAGATGTTTGCTAGACATTTGCTAGACATTCGCTAGATGTTTGCTAGATGTTTGCTAGACATTTTGCTAGACATTTGCTAGCAGTACCTAGATGCAACCTTGTTGTGGCCTTGTTGGAATCTCGTTGGAAACTTGTTGTTGTCCTGTGATGAATCTAATGTGATCTTGTTGATGTCCTGTGATGAATCTAGTAAATACGTAGACGCTCTGCGATTTTGGAAATCCATGATCTTTACCTTTTTTATCTCTTTTTTCGGTATCATTCATTTTATCAATTTTTGCGGACACAAAACTGCTCATTTATCGTATTTATGCATTACATTAAAGGATTGTAGTTATAGGTATTATATCAGGGCTAAGCATATATTAACATTTGTTCGAACACTTGGTTTATAGCGAATTTATTGTATTCTAACACCCTATTAGAGGAGTGTTGTTATTAGGTATTATAACATATATTGCCATAATCATTATTTACTATTATAGTCCATCCATCATATTTCTACACCATATTAGATCAAGGTATTACATTTCGAAACCCTATTAGAGGAGTGTGATTACTAGGTATTATAACATATATTATCGTAATCATTATTTACTACTATAGCCCATTCACTATACTTCTATACCATATTAGATCAAGGTATTACATTTCACCGTCCTATTAGAGGAGTGTGGCTACAAGTTTATTACATCATACCATGGCTGAGCATACACCAACATTTGTTCGAGTACGTCCTTTAAAGAACTATTTACGTGGATGGAAGATGGATATTCCTGATGATAATCCTATGGGAGCGGATCCAGCCGTTTTCCTTGCCGGTGTACGTAAACAAACCACCGAAAAGTTTAAGGAAGAACTACGAAACCACAACACCTTTAAGGCCCAATTAGCTTTAAACATAACTTTCGTACTTGATAAACCTGATGGTTACGTATACGAGACAGCTACATTTTATAGCAAACAATCTGTTTTGATCGATGCTGCCGGTATCCGTGAGGTAATAGTAGAAGCACATGCTCAGATATATAACCAAATTGAGAAATGGATCAGTCGAGGATCGAACTGGGTCATAGATAAAGTCAACATTCTATGGGTGAACATCGCTCGATACCAACCACTACGCGGAGGTTCGTATTTGCCGCTGCCTACAGAAATCGCAAATAAGAAAGCAGTGATCAATGTAAAGAACTATGATGACCATTGCGCACTTTGGGCGATAACGGCAACGCTGCATCCAGTTGCAATACACCCCGAGAGAATATCAAAACATCGAAAGGAAGATTGGCCAAAACATGAGGGGGTGGACTCACCAACACCAATTTCGCAAATACCACTCTTGGAGAAGCAAAACGAAATCTCCATCAATGTGTATGGTTGGGATCCAAAGGAAAAGTGTTTGATTGTACACCACATATCAAAGGATACCTTTTCAAAGCGTATTAACCTCTTGCTTATAGAGTGCCCAGATAGCGGTCGGCAACACTACTGCCGGATCAAGGACTTCAACCGCCTACTATTCGATCAGACAAAGCACGAACATAGGAAACACTTCTGCGAGCGATGTCTACATGGATATACTACCAAAGACCTCCTTACAAATCACATCCCAGAGTGTAACGGAATTAACGACCGAGCCGTTCGAATCGAGATGCCCACCAATGAGAACAACAAAGTCTCATTTCAGAACGTCCACAAACAGCTCAAAGTTCCCTATGTTATCTATGCAGACCTTGAGGCCCTAACCACTAAGATCGAAGGACGCGCCAAAGATCCTACTAAAAGCAACACACTTAAAACGGAAGAACATATTCCCTGTGGATTTTGTTACATCGTCGTACGTTCTGACGGTCACAGCGAACCACCAGTCTTCTATAGAGGTCCTGATACGATCGAGCGCTTTCTACGATGTGTACAAGACGAAGAAAGAAAGATCAAAGACATAGTAGCCAAACCACTATGTATGTCGCGGGAAAACAAGAGGTATTTCGATCGAGCAAGGATTTGCCATATTTGTCAGAAGCCTTTATTTGGTAAAGATAGAGTACGAGATCATTGTCACATCACTGGGGAGTTTCGAGGCGCAGCACATAAGGTATGTAATCTCAAATTACGTATCTCACCTATCATCCCAGTTGTATTCCACAATCTACGTGGATACGATTCTCACCTACTGATGCAATCTATTTCCAAGACAGAGGGCGATATCTCTTGCATTCCAAATAATATGGAGAAATACATTTCATTCTCACTTGGCAACCTACGGTTCATCGATAGTGTACAATTTCTACCATCCTCTCTTGACAAGTTGGTAGCAAGTTCTACCCCAGACACCTTTCAACAAACTTCAAAGCATACACCAGACCCAGAGAAAAACAAGTTGCTACTACGCAAAGGCGTTTATCCATATGAGTACATGGACTCTTGGGATAGATTAACTGAGACTTCTCTTCCGCCGAAAGAATCGTTCTATAGCAAGCTAAGCCTAGAGGATATATCCGATGAAGACTATGAACATGCATTAGAAGTTTGGAACGTATTTGATTGTAAGACATTAGGTGACTACCACGACCTTTACCTCCAAACTGACGTACTTCTTCTAGCAGATGTATGTGAGACCTTTCGTGCAACATGTATGCAAAACTACGGATTAGATCCAGCCCACTACTATACGAGTCCTGGTCTATCGTGGGATGCGTTGTTAAAGAAGACCGGAGTGGAGCTTGAACTATTAACCGACTACGACATGCATCTATTCATTGAGAAAGGTTTACGTGGCGGTATATCCATGGTGTCTCAACGCAAGGCCAAGGCAAACAATCCAAACGTGCCCGATTTCGACCCCGATAAGCCAAATAGCTATATACTCTATCTTGATGCCAACAACCTATATGGATGGGCGATGAGTCAGCCACTACCAACGGGGGGCTTTGAATGGTGTACACCAACAGAAGAGCAAATCACCATTCTTGCAACCGATTCCGATGTAGGTTACATCCTCGAAGTTGACCTTGAATACCCTCGAGAACTTCACGATATGCATAACAGCTATCCGTTAGCTCCTGAAAGAATGCAAGTGAATAAAGCTTGGTTCTCAGAGTATCAGACAAATCTATTCGAGGAGCTATACAAAGGAAATGGATCCTTGAAAGCGGAAAAGCTTGTACCTAACTTGTATAACAAAGAACGATACGTGCTCCACTACCGCAATCTACAACTATATCTATCTCTTGGCATGCGTTTGAAAAAGATCCATAGAGCACTACGATTCGATCAATCACCATGGATGGAGCCATACATACGAATGAATACAGAATTACGAAAACAAGCGAAGAGCCCATTCGAGCAGGAACTCTACAAATTAATGAACAATAGTGTATTTGGTAAGACAATGGAGAATCTACGAAAGCGTGTAGATATCAAACTAATTCGCTCCTCAGAAGGAATCAGACTACAACGTCTCTTGAATAAACCTAGTTATGCTCGCTCTACGATCTTTGACAATGATCTAGCCGCCGTACATAATTACAAAAGCAAGTTACTACTGAACCGTCCAGTATATGTTGGAATGTCGATTCTAGATCTCTCAAAACATTTAATGTATGACTTCTACTACAACGAGCTCAATCGGCAGTATGGACAACGTTGTAATCTACTATATACAGATACCGATAGCCTATTGCTACACATCGAAACTGAGGATATCTATGCAGACATGAAAGCCATTAAACGTTTCTACGATACGAGCAACTACAGTAAAGACCATCCATCATACGACGTATCCAACAAGAAAGTACTTGGTAAAATGAAAGACGAATGTGGAGGTATTCCCATCGTTGAATACGTTGGACTACGATCAAAGCTCTACTCGATCTTGAAAGTAGATGGTGGGGAGATTCGGAAAGCTAAAGGTACGAAGAAGGCAGTTGTGAAACATCGTATTCGACATGAACGATACAAGGAGTGCTTACTAGACAAGAAAGTGTTCCGCCATGGTATGGATATGCTTCGAAGCGAAGGTCACAGGATGTATGGTATGCATATGAATAAAGTATCTCTATCACCATTCGATAGTAAGAGATGTATTTTAGCAAACGGAATAGATACGATAGCCTACGGTCATGGAGACTTTTTTCCAGATAATGAAGTAAGTAGCCGATTTTATTAGCAATATAATATCGAACGCAATCGATACACTATCCTACAATCGTAAAAACATCATTACAGAGGATGAAGATATGGACGACTTTATTCGTGACTTGCTTCTATCTTAGAATACCTTTTGGTGGTAGTTCTGTATCTGGTGGTATCACTTGTATCTCTTCACGAACGAACCCTCGCTTTGGTGCATCTTTTCCTAAATAGTATAGAACAGGTTGATTTGATGATACCACACTTCGAGAAATATAATATGTCTGTAAACTCCATACAGGATCAGTTGCTCGTTTTACTCCACCTTCCAATTCTCCAGGTGAGTATAGATATCGAACTAAAACGTCAAATGGTAGTCGCTTTTCACCCAATCCAATAGTTCGAGAATATATAGGAGTCTTTATGTTTACTTGTTGTGTCTCTATAGAATTCGAAGGCTCTTTACCAGTAAGTCGAGTAACTTCATTGTTCATAGCCTTGATAACATCAGGAAGCCTCAATACCCATTCTCTACTACGCGCATCCGATCCTTCAGATGTAAGTACCATCTCTTTTGCATATTGATATCCAAATAATCTTTCAGCTATCGTTCTATTTGCTCGTTCAACAAAACTTTGTGCCCTATGATGACCGGCTTCACCTCGTTGAACTTTCGTACCACGTAGTTCTAATGTTTCAGACATACGTCCCATGAATTCTCTACCAGGATCAACTTGCAATGTTTTTGGCCATTCTAGTGGACTACGTTTGTAGATTCGTTCGAATGCAGTAGCAACTTCACCACTATCTTTCGATGCTAAAGGTTCAGCCTCTTTATATCTAGAAGCTACATCGATTACCACTAAAGCATACTTATATAGTTTCCTTCCACGACTAGGTCTATCATGAGGTAGAAATATCAAATCAGCTTGATGAACTTCATTAGGTTTCGATACAGTCCAATGTGGTCGTGGAATATAGCGTGGTGGTGATAGATATATTTGCCACATGGCTTGTTTCTCTAACCAACCCTTAGCTACGTCTTCCGATACCTTTGCAGCCACCGATAACTTGCTAATTGCAGCATAACCTTTCCAATAGCCCATAGGACCATAGAAGATATTCGCAAGTTTAGCATCCATTATATATCTATGTATTCTAACCTTCAACAAGAAGAAAAGAAAAAAAGAAAAAAAAGGAATAAGAACTTATCTAACCAACTAGTTCTTATTCTTTTTTTTTTTCTCGTCGATCGTAAACATTCTCGTTTTTTAAAAGGCATATCGACTAATAGCGTATCCAGCGACTAGCATTCCACCACCAACATAGATCAACTCACCAGTTTTCTGTGCGTTAGATGGTTGATAGTAGTCAGAGGAACGAGGTTCTTTCATTGCTTTGAGTCGTTTCAGTGCCTGACGTAACTTATCGGATTCTATGAAAGCTTGGTTACTATAAAGTTGATTATTATGAGAATTGCGTTCAGCAGCTTCCTGTTTATACGTCCAATCGGACAATCTTTGACGTTTTTCGATATATGCCTTCTTAGCAGCATCGAATTTTTCCATTGCCCTATCATGTCTCTCTCGTTCTATATTAGCAGTTTCATCTTTTCCACCAAGCATCCTAGCAAGCACTCCACCACCAGTAAATGCCGTTGCATTCAAAATTGCTCCAAAAATAGACATTCCAACAGCTGCTACAATCGACATTATGGTATGATCTTTTGTTTCTCGAGATATTGTTTTGCATATATGCTACCAGCTATTACTGCAGTCCACTTCACGTAATTTATGATAGAAATAGAAGGATCACTAAGCATAGATTCCTTGGTAGCCTTTTTTACGATCCAACCAATACCAGTAGCTATTCCAGTTATCATAGCAGCATCGGTCGCTCTTTTCATCAAGTCCTTTTCCATCCTAATATATATCGTATATCTCTAGTCTTTAATTGTTACTCCATATCTGGTACCGTAGTCTCTACAGGACTCGCGGGTCGTATCGTACTAACGTTCTTAGAAGTGTCATCTCTATATCTTCTGTATTGATAGTATACGCTAACTAATGCAACACCCGTACCAATAACTGCGATAGTAGTATTGATAGACACATTTTTCATCCAACTTTCATCTACGTTGATTTCTTTAGGTAATTCACTTTCACGTGTAATCTCTCTCTTTTGAGCCTCTCTAGCAAGTTTATTACTTAGTGCTAATGCTTTCCCAGCAGCAACCCTCTTTGGATCTTTTACTTTAGTTGGTGTTGTTTTCGGCGGGTTCGCAGTTATCCGATCCGTCTGTTCCTCCATCTTGATTCGATATAGTAGTTACTTGCGAAGGTTCAATAGGTGTACTAGGAACGACTATGTGATCAGCTACATTGAACAAGACACTATCTAGAGCTACAAATAGAACTGCTTTAAGTGCTAATCGACCAGCCGCAGTATATATCTCATTGCGGACTAGTTGTTCATCTAGTGGAACTACGTATGCAACTGCGTGAGTAGCTAGACGTAGTGCACCATCTACTAAGCATCCTGCTATTTGATAGCATACGCCAAACAATACAGCGCCTATACCAATAGTTGCTATAGTAGATACGTTCGTAGTCCAACTTTCATCTACATTGATTTCTTTAGGTAATTCACTTTCACACGTGATCTCTCTCTTTTGAGTCTCCGCAGTTATCTGATCCGTCTGTTCCTCCATCTTGATTTGATATAGTAGTTACTTGCGAATGTCTAATAGGAGTACTAGGAATGACTATGTGATCAGCTACATTGAACAAGATACTAGCTAGAGCCACAAATCGACCGGCGCTTTGGATCTTTTCCTTTCTTAGTTGGTACAGTCGTCGGTGGACTCGCAGTTATCTGATCCGTCTGTCCTTCCATCTTGCTTCGATATAGTAGGTATATGTGGAGGTTCAACAGGTGTGTGACACTAAAGATTCTTTAATGATGAATATGCCTCAAGTACTACGGTTCTTTCTGGGGTATCCACTTCATATTCGTCGACTTCGGCATCCTCCTCTTTCCCTGGCGTATAGTGTGCAAGGATGTGACACATAGCGCTAGTTGTCGCTACGAGTGGGCCTGCTCTGTAAGACAATGACCCAGCCATGGCAGATATCTCATTTCGGATTAATTGGTCTTCTTGTAGATCCTTCAATAGTTCTTGGTGAGAATCTATAGGTAGCACGTATGCGATTACGCGAACTACTAGGCTGAGTGCTCTATTTACTAAACACCCCGTTATTTGTTTTGCTAAGACGGACTGGTATCTAGTATGTAAGCGTTCTACGTCTTTGTCTGACAGTTTAGAAATGTCCCCTAGAGAGAGATTCTTCCCTATGTATTCCTTTATTGTACCAGTTACGGCTAGAATCGAGAGAGCTTCCCGATCTTCCTTTACAGAGGAATGCGCATTCTCTATTTTTGGTGGTGGTGGTGGGCCTGTTACATCCTCACCGAATATCTCGAGTATTTCTTTATCCATGATAATATGTTGTAGGTGCTGGGAGCTCTAACACTACCTCGAAAGGATGGCGGAGACAGAAGCACATGCGAGCGAACTTATGAGATCCAAGTATCGTTCGTAACTCTTTGCATTCTTGCGAGCCTCCATTATCCTCAAATATCCTTTTGCCATCTACGGCCGATGCTGTATGGAATGCTACTACGATAGCTACGTTCTCACGGAAGGGTTTACATATGCTCGTTAGTTGTTGGGACATCACCCAAACGGAAAGCCCTATATGTCGTGCAGAAAAGGCTAAGTCCACTAGCTTGTCAGTTCGTTTCTTGACGTCCTTCGATGCGGCGCAATCATCGAGAATCAATAGAGTATTGGTACCTGACCAAAATGTTGCGCAAATACTCAAAGTAGCATCGATGGCATCCTGCGGTGGTGACATGACGAAGAAATGAGGATCTTGATTTGCAAATCCACGATAAGTTTTGTTGTGGGCATACGTAGGACAAATCAGTACTATGTAATCGAACTTACCACGAAATGATCCACGAAGTTGTTCTATGAGAAATGCAGTCTTTCCACAATTCGTTGGACCTACTATGAGTGAGTTGAATGGGATGTGTTCTACCAAGGAATCCATCAGTATGTAATACTATCTAAAGATCTGTTCAATATCTTGAGCTGAGCATCCGCAAGGACATAGATATGCATGCTTACGTTTCCACTTCCTTTTAAAGTTCTATGTATACGAATATCGATATCTTTTCCACCACCAGTTTGTGCCATTCCATCGCCATGAGCAGAGGAATCTTTTGCTGTACGACAATCGACTAGGATGGCAAATCTGTTATTGTAAAATTTGGTAGGAGTCATAGAGGTCTCGGAAGTACCAAACCATCCTTTTGCGGACTCCCAAAAATCTGGTGTTAACATACCTCCTGGAAAGAATCTATTTGGAACTCCATTTACGTCTATCTCTATCTTTGAAATATCAGGATTTACGAATGCTTCGCTATCTCGCGAACCGGCGGTGGGAGGATCTACGAATAGAAAGAGTAATCCAGCGAATGATCGTCGTGGAACATTTATATTCTGAGATATCAAAGTTTCTACTGCCTTGGCGATAGTTACCGTCTTAAAGTGAACTGCGTGATCGTATAGGAATGCAGTACCTTTTTCATATGCGTGAAATGCCTTCCTAGCTAGCGTTTCATTCTTGATTGCTTCGTATTCTAACTGGATGTTGGTAAGCTTGTACGTACCTATCTTTGTCGAATCTGATCCAACGATTATATCGATAGAGCGGGCTAGAGTTAATTCGAATGAAATAGTGTCTTCTAATGCATGTGGATATAGAACTCCATGTTGTGTAAGAATATCAACGTCTAACGGAATTCTATATTTTGAACCATATGCAGCTAACAATGCATTCTCACCAACATCTGAAGTACTTGCATCAACAGCCTTAGATCGTAGCTTATTTACGTTATCTGATTGGATACCTTGTTGTACTCTCGATTCTCTCTCTTGTGTATAGATAGATAGATATCGGAATATGTTTGTAATAGATCCGATCGAGCAATGCCTTCTACTATTTCAGCTCCTATCTTACAAACTCGATGTATAACTAAGCAACGTCCAACATTTGCAACGACTCGATTATTAACATGTCCACCAGACAATACGATATCACCCAATAATGCTAAACTACCAGGTACTAATACGATATCTTCTCCCATCGTTGGAACTTCCACATAGAGCGTCTCACCTGGATTAGCAGATGATGGAGTGAAAGTTTTTCTATATAAGGTTCGTTGAGCTTTGAGTGCGAGTTGCACTCTTAGTGCTTCCTTAGGAATTAACTTCGACGATATCATGTTGAATATACCATGATATATAGTTATGTTCAATATGGCAGATGGGGTCGACGTTGATGTGAGACCTGAGGATAATACCGATAGATACGAAGAACGACAACAAGATGAAGAAAACCGACGAGAACAAGATGAAGAAGAAGACCGACAACGAGAACGAGAAGCAAATGAAAGATACGTGGCTTACTTATTGAGTGACAATCAAGATGAAGCTGGGGGTAGTGAGACAATTACCATGGATAATTTGCATGACTACGCTATAGAAGGTGACCCACTTCGAGGATTCACATTCGAACAAACAATTCCAGATTCGGCAAAAGAAATGCTGGTTGACATAGTAAAAAGGCAATATCCGGATGCTGGTGTTCGGCATAATATAGAAATATCCTTAGTAGATGGAAACATTACCGTTCGCGAACTTGGAAGCAAAGAACCCTTTAAACGTCTATTCGTCGGTAATGATGATGATAGGAAATTACGTGTGAAGATGAGGAAAGATCTCAAAGATGCTTTAGGTCCAAATAATGAAGAAGCTACCAATGAAGTATTGTTTGCAGAACGACAACTCACCGAGCGGGAAGTAAATAACGAATCTATTCTTAGAGACTCCGAATCTACCGACGCTCAGAAAGAAATAGCTAAGAAAGAGTTAATGTCTATCCGTAGGGCAAGAGAATTACTCGAACGTCAAGAAGAAGCCATACTAGAACGTATATCGCTACGTGAAAGGGTTAAATACATTTTCAGAAAGTATGGAATGACCGTTCTTGCGGTGGTAACTGCTATTGGTGCTATCGTTAGTGTAATAGTTTCCCAGCCATCGAAAGCCGTACCGAAACCAGTAAAAGATGGTATAGACAAAGTGGCAGATACAGTAAAGAAGGGATTAAAAACGATGGGTGATTTGTTAAAGGAAATGGGAAAGAAACTTGGGCAGATACTACCTGGAATGATTGGATCAATTGCGAATTTCATATTTACTATGGCCGGTAAAGCTCTAGGAGTATTAGCAGAGAACGTTTGGTTATTCATCGTAGCTATAGTGGTGATCACAATAGAGCAATACAAACGACGTTAACGAAATAACACCCATGCAATTCCAGCTCCTGCAATAGATACTATCGCTAGATTGATCCCATGTTGTTGAGTAGGATTCTGTAAGGTACTATGTGAAACTCGTTGTTGAACTTGTTGTGTAACTTGATGTGGAACTTGATGTGGTAATTGTTTCTTTTGTTTCTTCCCTTTCATATCTGGTGGGGACTTGGTTTCGAGAATATCTGCATTAATATCGTTTACGCCAAACACCATACCTTTTATGGCGCTCGGGATTGGATTTTTATAACCATCCTTCTTACCGAGGTAGTACTCGAGGTTGCTCGGTAGTAATCGTACCCCTATGGCTATTGCTAGGTCTAATCTCTTATGTGTGTGTAGTATAGCTGTAAGATAGTTTTTATAGCTTACCACTAAACCATTCTCGAGAATAGCGTCTTCGACTAATCTCTTTAATTTTTCTTTGACATTGAAACTATCTATGATGGAATGGTTAAGATCGTTTTGAGCAGCTAGAATGCAATATCCAAAAGCTTCAACGGATCGATTCAATCTACCTAATCCAGCATCCGTTAATCCCTTACCGATTGGTGGCGTAAACCAATTGTATTGTCTTCCTTCGTGTTCATCGTTCCGAATGAATGCCACAAGATCGCCCTGACCCTTCTTACCTCCTTGGTCTGCAAATAAATTATTGTGATTTGGCCAATTATCTGCTTCTTTATCGTAACCTCTGATTACGTGGACGTTTTGGAAACCATCACCGTACAAAAGGAATACATCTCCTAATCCGTTATTCCTACCTCCGTGCCATCGGAAATCTGGTGTTCGAGATATACCAAATTCGATGCATAATTTCTCAAGAGCTGATTTGCTATAGAGGTTATCCATTTGCCTGAAAGCAGAGTCACCAGGTATAGGAACTCCATGAGCACCACCAAGTTCATGTAGAATTCTTCGTGTTGTGAAATAAACGTGAAATCGTAGTAGTCCTTGAACAATAGGAGGATACGTTTTGAAAATAGGATCAAACAATGACACTCCACATCCAGAAGTCGCACACCACGTTGCGAAGTTCAATTGTTGAGGCCAATATTTGAAATCCGGACCATGTAACCAATGGTAGGACTCATTTGCTGTCATATGCTTTATAACGGTCTCCTTGAATATGTTGGGTACACCTGCTTTGAACTTTTTCGTAGGCGTGACGTATATCCATAGATTAATGAGATCGATATCTTGTGCTTTTTCGTGAAAAGGAACTGCTGCGATGGGATATTTCACGCTTTTATCTAGTGTTAACGTATATGGGAAACCATCATTCAGTTTTGAGATCCTCTTATTTTCATCGGCAATTAGAGCAGTCTGCTCAGATTTCGATAGTCTTGGTCCACCCCTAGCAATCTCTGCCATGTCCTCTGCAGATAGACCGTCGTCTTCGTCTGGCACGACGAAAAGCATAGTAACTATTGAAGCTATACATATACATAGTTTATACCTTTAATATATAATCTTAAATGTCACATGTCCTACGGCTGACCATACTGTCTACTTCGATAACCCCATTCTTATCAATAATATTTCGCTAGTTGAGGTCACTATTAGTCATAATTGGTGGAACCTAGCTGAGAAAGGGGGCTTTAAGTGGATTACCCCCAATAGTTTAACGTTTCCATTTGAAATTAAGGCGGGGCATTATAAGATAGAAAATTTGATAACCTACTTAGATCCCGCAGTTGAGGCTGGTTACTTGGAATTCATAGACTATCCATTTAGGAAATATTGGCTTATGAAGGTCAAGAAACCAATCCAATTCACTAAGAATGTCTGCGATTTGTTTGGTATCGAAGTAAATGAAGATGTGACAGATTATGCGACTATCAATAAAGGAAAATACGTCCTGGTGCCAAAAGATATTAATCACATATCTATCTACTGTGATGTGGTGGATTCAGATTTCTCACTTCTTGATGGGAAGCCATCTAAAATCCTACATACTTTAAAAACAGTATCACACGTTTTTGGTGAAACAACTTACTTTCCACCAACCCTCATACCCATTCGAGCCCTAAGAACGGTACGGAACTACATTCGCCTCACAGTTTGCGATGAGAAAGGCAATCTCATAGACTTCAACAAGCAGCCTATACGTTTCGTATTGAAGCTTGAGTAAATCATATGTATATCGCATATACGATGGACGGTGATTCAATTCAACCACTTTTTCCATCAGCACCAAAACTCTATCCATCGCTCACTGTAAAGAATTTTCGACTACAAACAATCCGAGATACGCTTTCGGATATCGAAATTCAAGAAAAACACTACGAAGGCGTACGTAAGAAATATGCGCGTTCTCAAGGAATAGTTCATGGTATAGCGGTGGTAACAGGAGGTCTATCTGTGGTTTTATCTGGATCTGGATTGGGAGTAGCCTTGACTGGTTTTGGAATAGTGATTGGTTTACCACTTGGTGTTATTGGTGGCTTATGCGGATTAATTTCAGCATCTACGACCGTTGGAGCTACAAAATTAGGAATGAAAGTATCTAAGCATGAGAAAACCACTATGTTAGCAAAAGCAAAAATTAATACGATTCGTGATCTAGTATCGAAAGCCTTGCGCGATGAAAATATATCCGACTCTGAATACAGTCTAATCCTCGCTGAAGCAGATAAATACGAGATTATGAGGTCTGACATTCGTCATAAGACTTTGGGTGGTGAAAAAAACGTGGAACAGATTCGAATGGAACTCAAACAAGAAGTGCAAAAGGAAATGCGAGAAAAACTTGGCAGTCTAGTGGGATAAGAATCGAATGTGGCTCTTATTTTCACTTTACGAAATCAAACCCTATCACTAGTTAGACCGTGTTTTTTATATATGGGCTCAAAGTAGGAATGGTAAGCAATCAACTCCTTGACAAAACGTATGATCGAACCCTTATGTATACCACACCGTTTAACAACGTCAATAAGAGACATACGAGATCCTGAACGACGTATTACCTCGTAACTTGCTCCAACGACTTTAGTTCCAAGTATGGAGCTGGTACCTATATTGTTTTCTATTGCCTTATGAACAATCTCATAGACTATTTGTTGGACATTCTTAGGTACTCCTTTGGGGTCGAGTTTAGCAAAAGTCGTTGTAGTGTGAGGAGCTATTCGATCGGTATTCAAATCTATATCGATCTTATCGTCATCATGTAGAGAACGTATAAATACATTTCCACGACATATGCTTTTATCGTTTAGTTGCATAAAACGAGCGACCTCTCCTTTAGATCTAATGAACCCACGTTGTATACATGCCTGATAAAGTATAGCAGCTAAAATAGTTCGTTTCGCATAGCTACGTTTGATACAAACTTTCCGTACTTGAAGGAATGTGTCGGATACGATTACTAATACATTTGTGGGAAACGAGAGGTCGTAATTTCGTTTATAAATAGTGTTGTATGCCAGTAGTTCTAGCATTATCGTTCGTGGTTGCAATTCTTTGTTATCGCTTTGCTTTGGGATTGTGCGGTCTAGATCATGTTGATACCGAAAGCTATCCGGCCCTACTATGTGTAACCTAGTAGTAAGATTGGTAGTTGTTTCTTCACATGATTCAGCCTCGGAAATAAGACCACAGGAGGGACATATGAATTCCGTTCCTTGCATTTCCATCGGGCATAAACATTCGGAACATGTTTCACCAGTGTTAATATGTAACAATGGTTTGATATGCGACAATGGTTTGATATGTAGGCTTGCACAAATTTCTGGACTAAGTAATCTGATAATATCATCCATACTAGTCGTATACCGTGTGCCTGTCAATTGTCTAATTGCTCGTTTGTTAAAAAAAAAAGAAAAAAATGAAGAGAGGTCGCATAACGATTTCTCTTCATTCTTTTTTTTTTGTATCGTGATTTCTACTTATCCTCCGATCCTACCACATTTAGATCTTTCTCACCGATGGAGAGGTCATCCAATGCATTATCGAGATCGTGAATGTTCGCCACATTTTGATCTTTTTCCGATTCCACCACATTTAGATCTTTCTCCGATTCTACTACATTTGAACACGTGATATTCGCCGACTCGTTAGCTCGCTTCTTATCAAGGTTCTTCTTATTGCGAATGGTACGGCGTTGAGGTGCACCACATTTTGCACAAAGTTCGTGATTAGTACGACAGCCTAGACCACACGTCAAACATGGAACGAATATAACACATCCTCTTCCTATCTGGAAGTTATGTTGAGAGCAATACTCTGACACCTTTGAACACTTCCTTATACATTTCGTGGTCTTTCCTTGCATCAACCAATCACAAGTTCTCGTCTCAATCATCGTGCAATATACCTATATATGTTATATGTCTAATTGGTATCTTAGTTGTGGCGTCTACGTTGAGGTTCTTCAATTATACGCACTTGTCTAATCTGTGTGGTATTAATACGTACTAAGATAACAGCATACGTTAATATCGTGAAGTAGAGAATGTATGTTAGTACCATGGGTGGATATACTGTAAACTAATCATTCCTTTAATAGGTGTTGAAATGTAAAAATACAACGGAAAAAAAAAAAGTACAACAAAACTGCTCCAATCCGGAAAAAAGCGGTAGAAACCGATTATTTAATATAACGTAAAAATACGATAAATGAACTATATAGTAGTATCGTAAATGGCGTGTTTTGGGACACGTTGCATTGTTTTTGTTGTTTTTGTCGTTTTTTTTCATCTAACGGGCCCCGAACGAAGTGAGGGCTGAACGAAGTGAGGGTGTCCGTTAGATGAAAAAAACAACAAAAACAACAAAAACAATGCAACGTGTCCCAGAACCGCCATTTACTATACTACTTGGAAATTTGATATTTCGCGGGAGTACTAAATCTTACTTATATTATTGCTACCAAATGTTTATTCTCACTTCCCAAATATACTCTTTTGGGGGACATTACTTAATGATAAATGCAATAATTTCAAGCTAAAAGGGAGACCATTTTGTCGATATAGTACATGTAATTGAGTGTTTAGTTTATACTCATGACTCATGTAGTTAATTTCATATTTATCTTTGTAATTCAATGAACCAAACGGGCTTTTGATCAAAATTTTAATAACTTCCTACATGTGCATGTTTACTGGTTGCGAATGTTACGCGACACTAATGAATTAACTCTCTCCCAATGAATCAAAAAGATTCCCATGATCTACAACGGATTAATCAACCATCTGGGTGTTAATGAGGTTGTTGGAGTTTAATATTTCAGGAGTTTAAAGGCTCTAGAAGTGTAACTAAATTGCAGAATACCCCCTACAATGGTTCATTAATAATTCATTTCACAAACTTTTCATACAAACCTTCTAAAAACATAACTCCAAATTTAAAATGCTTAACCATTTTCGACCTCAAATCATTCAAACAACAAGTCTAAATGGGGTCTAAATACACCTGACCTTAGTGCAGTTTTCAAGTGATATTTTGAATGGAGGGGGACCATATTCTGAAACTAATCCCGCATAATAGCTATTAAAATGATGCCTTGAAATTTGAGATTGACAAGTTGATAACTCTGTTTTAAAGAAAACAGCATGTATATACAGTCAAACCTCTGCTAACGGACACGTCCCATAAGTGGACACCTCCTGTAAGCAGACACAATTCCATGGTCCCGACCATTTCTCTAACAAAACACTACATTGGCCACCTCCTGTAAGCAGACACCTCTCGTAAGCGGACGCGGGCACCTATCTCAAGGTCCGCATGAGCAAAAATAACCAACATTAGCTTCTCTTAAGCAGACACCCGAAGAGATTGAAGTTAATTTTGTTCAAATGTATGCAGTTTTATCTTTGAATTCTAGCTAAATCAAGGTCAGCTTAGTAAAAAGACAACATATTTGAGCTATGAGCCTTAGATTGAATCTATATAGCTGTTTAAAGCATGTGGTTTACAATTCCACAGTTGACTGCTATTTCCTATCCCTTACTGTCAAGCTCCTTTAAGTGGACACCTACCATAAGCGGACACCTCCCATAAGCAGACACCTCCCGTAAGCGGACAGCTACGCTAGGTTCCAAGGGTATCTGCTTACGGGAGGTTCGACTGTATATATGTGTATCTCCTTAATGCCAGCAAAGCAAATTTGAAATCAAATTAGTCGATCATGTCATGTGAGTATTTGAACGATATATATATATTAATAGAATCTGTACGATTTCCAACAACCCTGCACTATGCCATTTTTAATTTTGTGATCATTTCATTCTTTGAATACTTGCATATAATTGGCTAATTTGTTTTTAAATGTGCTTGGGGTCCTTGGTTGGTATGGTTGTACTGTAATAGTATCTTGCATGCACTTTCTAATTAAAATCACAGCATAAAATGCCCATGGAGTTTATGTATATTAATATTAACCAATATTATTGGGTGGCCTGAAAGGTTGATGATGATAACACAGACCAATTAAGGTCTTGACAATTTTGATATCATGCCAAAGCCAGGAGCCCATCACCAGGAGTGTCCATCACTAGGTCTGTGACCAGATTGAGCTATATTTAGAACATATATCTCGCAGTGGGAGTTCTCGTGCCCTCACTTTGAGAATCCAATCAAACCATAGTCAGGACAAAATACAGTGTTGGTAAATTACCTCAAGAACCACAAATCATTCTCTATCTTGATAGTAGTGGCAAGCATGTACAGACCACAGCAGAGTCAGAAGACAGTTACCCAGGAAACATATTCTAAAAATAGCTCAATCAAGTCATATGCTGAATTATGGATATGGTATGTACTGTATGGACACTCTGGTAATGGGCTTTCGCAGGGAGCCCATTACCAGAGTGTCCATACAGTACATACAGGTCACGCATACAGGTCATGCAAATTCCGCCCTCTCTTTCGCGCCAAGGAAACTATCGAAAAAGCCTTCCCAAAACCGCCCTCCGAAACTAAGTAAACAAAGTTGACCAGGAGTAGGAAAAAGGCGCGAAAATATTGACTGCGTATAAGCCTCGGCTCGTGATTGGAGGGTTTAGGTTCCGTTTAAGGTTCGCGCCAACTTTCAACTGGTTTCCCGAGGGATGCGTTGGGTTTTCAGACGGTCAAGGATCCCTTTCCGGGAAAGTGTGAAAGGGAAAAACAAAACAAAAAGGGGGAAAACTAAGGGGGACGTGGGAAGAAGTCCTCCAGAAAATTTTAGAAAATTTCACCGATGTTTTCAGGATGAATTTGAGCTTCTTGGTCTTCCCACGAAAAGGTTGGTAAACAAAGTTGACCCAGAGTAAGAAAAAGGCGCGTAAACAAACTACGTAACGCCTTGTGATTGGTCAATCAAAAACAGGTAACTTCCAACTGGTTTCCCAAAGGTCATACAGGTTTCGGGGCTCGAAGGATACCTTTCGTGCACCAATCAGGAACCAGTATATGGTCTATAACTACTGCAGGATAAATGAACTTCGGTGCCTTCAAACCAAACACTCAGCCGGGTAAGTGGACACGAAATTCTCTCTTGAAATTCCACACATTGCTGTACTAATCTTTTATTCTTTGGTTTCCTTTTTATTTCTCCACAGAAGCGCCCCAATACCATCTACTTCACCAACAATGGCTGGCCGCGGGCCCTACAGAGCGAGAGAGGTGCTGATCCCGCTGAAGTTTTTTGTGTCTTTGACTACAACCTCTAATTTTTTCTTTTGTTTTTCTAGAATATCCGAGGCGTCAACAACTTGAACCTGACCCATGTAAGTTGTTTTTTCTCCTCTCCCCCTAAAAGACAGTGTAGCGTTCGGGTGGTGCTTAACACACCGTTCATTTTTATTGGCAAATTTTCCCCACTTTAGGAAGTTCAATTTTGATTATTTTTTTATAGGATTTTTCGAGGCCCTCTCCTAGGACCTCCGCTCTAGTAAGAGCGCCTTTACAGAAGCAATGTCTCTAAAACATTCTTACTTTTCATTCTTTTCTTTTTTTTCTTCTTTTTTTTCACTTTTATTTTGCTTTCCAAACAGGTTTTTGCACGTCTATCCCCTCTAGATTCAGAACATTTTTATAGCCATGCGGCTATCTTACGCCAGCTCCCATTACCCGTTGAAGTACTGACCAGGATAGGGGAATACGTATGTGGTCAATTGAAGGTGGAACGCCAGCGTAAAAAACATGAGAAAGTCTTTTTTCCAACCTTAATCCTTATTTCTCATTACCCACCTCCAATCCAACAATCTCAAGGCCACCTACTGTTGGAACGAGTCATGGCAGGAGCTGCCTCATCGCCTAGCGTTTTGGACCCTCCCTATTTTAGTATTTCACGTTGTGCTCTCTACATGGAACCTATAACCGAGTTTCAGTTTCGCTGGTGTTATTGGTGTTGTACCAATATGACAATTTGTGTCCGTCATTACGATTGTGGGATCGTTTATTTTCGGTGCCGGCACCACCCCGTTCATGATGAAGTGTGGGATGAGGGGTGGGGCCGTTTCCCGTGGCGCAAAGTTTATTATCATCTCAGGTATTGAGTCTTTTTTCTTTTTTCTTTTATCTTTTAGTGTCTAAAATGTAATCTTTTACCAGAAAATCAACTGCCTCCGCTCCCTTGTTGTGGGGAAACGATGTGCCCCTCGTGCTTTATCGTGGTGGTATCCGAAGTATTAAGTAGAAACGATGACCCTTACTGCTTTTATTGTGATACCAAGATTCAACATTACTTTTACGTTAGCTCTGGAACCATTATAGTTTTTCGGCACGGCCAGACCTTTGGTCTAATAAATTTACCCATAATAAAAAAGTCTTTACAGCACTATGAGATGATATACTGATAGATTTTGTACCATGGGAAATGTTTACTTTTACTTGTACACAAATTGGGCGATAGCCTTTTCACATTATATCAAAATTGGGCGGTAGCCTATTACATTTTACATTTTTCTGATAAACAAATTGGGCGGTAGCCTATTCGATATTACATTTTTCTGATAAACAAATTGGGCGGTAGCCTATTCAATATTACATTTTTCTGATAAACAAATTGGGCGGTAGCCTATTAAAATCGGGCGAAGGCCTATTTTCAAATACATGTACTAATTCTCTCTCGCTCTGTTGGGGCTGAAATGGGCCCAACCCTATGTAATTTTTTTTCTCTTATTTTCTTACTTTGGAATGTAATTTTATTTATTTATTTATTGAAACAAAGTTGTTGTTACTAAACACAAGTCTCTTTTATTGTCTCAAGATTCTTACATATAATTGGCTGACTCAAATAAAGCCAAAAGGGTCGCTACTCCAGTTTCCATATAGGCCTGGGGATTGTCTTCATAAATCAAAGCTTGTCCCAACGCGTGCCAAATTCGATTCTTGTAAGTAATGAGGGGGTCTTCGCATTCTTCAAAATAATACAGTTTATAGTACTTGTAAATTTCGACCTCCTTTAATTTTTGCAGCCGCTCAAACACGGTATAAGTAAGGGGAGCAATAATCCCCGTGAGGTGCAAACTCTGCAAAGCCCGTAGACCCGTAGCCCGTAGAGCCTCTAGGGTAATATGTGACCGGAACTCCGTCACACACGCGGTAAAACTTTCCTCGGAGAAAGACCATAAACAGGAATGGTACTGTTCGAGTTGTTGTCCCTGGGTACTATAAATACACCCCTCGCAGTTCCGACCACGTTCTCTCATGCGCCGAGCCCCTCCCGAACGCCCGACACGGCCGACCAATCCCAGGCCTGGCTTGGGCCTCCAAATCCCCCTTCGACCCTGGCGGGGCTCAACTTCCGGTCAAGCCTCCCTTGGGGGCCCCCGCTGGGGGGACAGGTTTGGCGGCGCCACGTGCTGTGACGTCATTTTAAGCCTAAACTTCCGACCAATCCCACGCCTGGCTTTGGTCCCCAACGGGTGATAGGCCCTTGTCACGTCACGGAACTTGTGACGTCATTTTAAGCCCCGCCCCTTCTCTCGACCAATCAGGAGGCCGAGAATCCGCCGCCTAGTGAGCTACCAATACTACTCCCATTCTCCAATCAGAAGCAACCTCCTGGAATCTCCCAAAATTCCGCGGGGAAAACTAAAGGTAGAGTTTCAATTTGTAAATATAATTACAAGCCATAGTTCTCCTTGTAGTCTCTTGTTTTAATATGTGGGTTCCAGAAGATATTGTAATCTAGGCATTAGAGAAATATATATATTTGCCGAGATGAATATTGTATGTTGATTTCCGATCAAAGGTACGCGCCGTATCTATAGCCGGCTTGTTTGACTTGAAAAAAAAAGAGCTAGCTATCCCCACACTTTCGATACGGTAGAGTGAGTACTTGTCATGTGTTAATTGATCTGCTGTCAATCAAACAGAACCTTTTACTTCCGGATAAAAACTTCCTTTTGGTATTTCTCCGTCAATATATTTTTTTAACGGAGTTTTAGTATATCAAACACTGCTACTAAAACCACATTTCTGTGCGAAAAAAAAATGTCACCCTCTTTTTCGTTTTGAAGGTATCCAGTTAAAATACATACTGATTACTGTTATAGTTAAATGATGAATTAGATGAATTAAAACCTTATTTAGGAACTATTTTATCCCTATTCCAGCCGATAACATGTTCAGGAAAGGTGATAATGCTATCCAGAATTCAGAATCAAGTACATCCAGAACAAGTACTTTTACAACACTCCAACCTTTGGTTCACCGGACTAATGAAGCAATGTACTTCCCAGCATCAGTCTATGAGTCTCCAATGTACAGTTCACCAAGCAATAACGAGGCACTATACTTTGTACCATCTGGATGTGAGCCGCTAAACCGCAATCGTCATCAGTCAACTCCAAGTCCGGCTGGATCATCATCTAATTCAGAGTATGGTGGGGAAAAAATCCTGGTCAAAAGAGGATGTTCTTGCTCTGTTAGAATTTTATGGGGGGAAAAGGAAGGACTTCAGGGATCCAAATATTAAAAACAAACAAGTATGGGATAAAATTACTGAAGAAATGAAAAATGAGGGGATATCTGGCTTCAGTGCTAAGGATGTGAAACAATATTTTAAAATCTCCTGAAGAGAACATACACTGGTTGTGTAGACCACAATAAAGTTACTGGAAACAACCCCAAAATGTGTGCATATTATGACCAATTGCAGGACCTTTTTAGTAAAGATGACACTGTTGAACCCATCGCTGTTTGTAGCAACCGAAAATGGTACCTTAAAAGACGAAAGGACGATGATTCTAATGATGGTGATTGAACAACAGATGCCACAGATTCCTTGACAGAAGATGAAGAAGGTAGAGAAAGGAAGACAAGGAAGAAAAGGCAAACACCCAGACAGAGGGAAGGTGGAGCATTGGTTACTCTGTTCAAGGAGTTTACCCAGGCAAGGGAGGAGTCAGAGGAAAAAAAGCTTTAAAAATTGGAAGATATGCATCATGAAAAGATGGGTGTTATGGGTAAATTTCTTGAGATTTTTGCAAAAAGTTTAGAAAAGGACTGAGCTATTTACAGCTTCTGTTTGCTTTGTTACACCACTTTTCCATGGTGTAAAAATAGTTTCTTGCATTGAAATGCATGGTTTTAAAATCAAGTTCTGCATAATTTGGAGGTACTATGTGTATTTGTTTCCCCCTTCCCCAGGGTATAGACCTAGCAACGATATCTGGATACCAACATCCTATGATAGAACTTTCATGTGTTGTGTTGACTGTTGATCATGATGTTGAGCATTGCATTGTTGTATTTGAATTTATGAACATATTTATGAAATATTTTAGACATCTGGCTTCTATCACGTCCAGTGATACTTTACTAATTATGACATAGAAAATATTTTATGGCAGATAACAAGAAATGGCTATGGGAACACAAGCCAAAAAAGTGAGTGTTTCCACTGCTATTTTACCAGCTCAAGGTTACATTGTGAAACTTTATATTTTTCTATCAGAGAGTTAATATGCCAACGTAACTTTTCACCCAATCAGTGTCACTGCTTTCTATTTGAGATTTTATAATAATATGTTTAGTTGATACAGTTGATTAAAGTTATTAAAAATGGTGTTTATTAACAGCTTACAAGGATATGTGATCAACAGTACCTATTCTACTGGAAAAGAAAAACACTCACTTCAGTGATGTTTAAAATTATGAGAACAAATTAACATCATAATATTATGTACAGTAGAACAAATTTAGAAAAAAGTAAAATCTGGAGTTTGTCAGAATCAGTGGTATATAATCCCTCTTTCAATGAGACTATATTGATTGCCATTATATTAAGACTGTGAAAGATAATACATTGATGATCAGGGCTCGAAATGAACGGGGGCAAGAGGCAAAATGCTACCAGATTTCCTCAGTTTGCCCCTAAAATATCTGTTCTAGGGGCAATTTTGTTAGTAAAACTTTCCCAAATTTGAAATTAATAAATTTTAAAAACACATTTGTTTTTCCTTGTTGGTGACTTTGCAGTCTGACGTGAGCATGGAAACAAATTTCCAAGACGTATATCGCACGCAATCGTGCAGGCTCACAAGATCAGCAGTACCCCTCAAAAAGTGTCCCAGAGTTAAGACAAAATGGGGAAATTATTAGTATCAACCTTCACTGTTTTAAAGCTTTCCATGTATCAAATAACTTTTGCCCCTAAATTTTTACTTTTTGCCCCTAAAAATGAGTTCTAGGGGCAGGTTTGCCCCCCATCTCTTACTCTTAAATTCGAGCCCTTTGATTATATATTTTTCAAAGCTGAAGCAAAAACAATGGAATATAACAACATGTATATAATTGTCTATCATTTTTCACAGGTTTAGTATACATGTAATAATAATATTACTTAAACTATATTCTGTTATATTTGAAATTTCAGGGAACTAATAAGGGAGTTCATTTAATACAGGGGGAAAGACAATTGTGAGCATAAATGTTGTGTAGTCCCCCCTTTGAACTTCTTTAGCCCCCCCTCTAAATGTGGGGAAATAACTCGAGCCCACCTGTAACCAAAGTATGTTACAAGAGCACCCTCTTAAAGTCCAAACAAAAACCCCATCAATATCATCATGCCCTCCCTTTTCATATTAAATGACTTTCCCAAAGAGCATTCAAGTACAATGTAGGCCTGGAATCCCATGGGAATGAGGCTAACACAAAGCTTTTTGTGTGGCATACCAGCATATATTTTGACTGTAAAGTTATTGTGACGATTAAAACTCATCCGATCAGTGGTGTGAGACATTCTTCATGTACATGTACAAATCCAAATTTGTTGCTAACCATAAGGAATCTAGTTTACAATAACAAACCATAACAGGGGTTTCATTAGAAGCTGGCAGAGGTTAGAAACGCTGGATGTGGTTCATATTAGCACCAGCTATTGTGCCAAAATAAACCCTGCATAAAACAAACCTAGTATTGGATACCAACGAAAATAACAGGGCAGAACTATTTCAGGCTACACAATCTGTTTTGAAGGGGGATATCTAAAGGGGGCGGTTACTGTGCACGTGGTTACATGGAGGGCATGGAATGGGGAGATTATACACAGGATGTGTTGGATAATCTACAGGAGGTGCTACACATCAACTTCTACTGTATGCATTCAAAATATTTATTGTAATTTCTCATCTCTCTTAGCCTCCTCGCCCCATTTTGACCGTGTGCCACAGGTGACCCAATCCGAAGAGCCGGCAAGCAGGCTACATCTCTCTTGGAATGCTAACTATTAACACTCTTGCAATATTGTATTACCAGTATATAATGTTATGGAAGATTCCTCATGATTTCATTTCTCTTGTAATCGCCTGCAGCCTCTGGAGGGAAGATATCATCATGTTGTTACACGATAAAATTCAGCAACTTATAACCATTTTCAAGTTCAGGGTTCAATATTAGTAAATCGATAAAAAGTAGGATTCCGATATGGAAATAGATTAGTAGTTGGGGGCAAATGTAAAATCTATTATGGGATTACAAAAGCAATTAGTATATGCATTTGATATAGTCTATCGTTTATATATATATACGTAAACAAACACTATTATCAGATTTAAAATGACACTATATAATTATGCCTTGATTTCCGTATGCAAAAGCCATTAGGAGTTGTTTTGATTCAATTAACAAAAGGGCTTAGGAGGAAGTCATTAAAATATGTCAGAGATAATGGTGTTGGGTCAAGACGAGTTGACCTACGAAAACATAAGACCTTTTATCTTTGTTGGCTTTTGTGATAAATTAATTGATATCCTATTTACAAGTACTTATGTACAGGCAACTTGTGTGAGCTTTGAGTAACGTCCAATATGAAGTTTAGGTGACCATTTCACATGAACTTAAACAAGGCGGTCCTTGATTTACCTAAGGCTAAAGCCCCGCCTCGTCACACCAGGTACGGTGCGTACTTAATTGAATTGGACTTTGTTCTAAAGTCACCTCTTCCTAATATTTTCGGTTAAGGCGAAGCCCACATTGTAAGACAGGAGTTAGAAGGAGTTAGAAAGAGTTAGATAGAGCTAGAAGGAGTTGGTGAGGAGTTGGCGCGGAGTTCTCCGCAAGTACGAATAAAGCGAAGTCCAACTCAAGCCTCGTCTGCTCTTCATGGAGTAACGATCCCGGTCCCCGGAAAGGGGAAAACTAAAGAGAGTTTTCCCCCTTCGAAACAATGTACATGGTTTGCGCAAGGGGAGCAGGATAACTAATTCACTACTCCGAGTAGCATGGAACCTCTCGAGACCTGTATTCTGATTGCACCCATGCATAATACTATACTTCTATGGTTTTTGTACTGCACTTTCTAATGGTTAGGGTGTTTTCTATTGTTGCGTAGGCCAATACTATAGCTTGTTTCGAGAAGTTCCACCCAACCCCTTTCCTGCCGCCGAGAGAAACCTCTGCCCACGAAACGATTACATGCGCCACGGTATCTCGATTTCCATTGGCCGAGAAAAACGAGACGGTAAACATTGTAGCTTCATTGTAGATTTCAGATTGTCCATTTCCTATTGTTAACGGCAAGAGAAGGCGAAGTAGAGAAAATATAATACATTTCCATCTTCGAGGGTATAAATCAAAGCTTTCTTTAGGATAATTTAAGGTAGATTTATGGAACGGTAATTTCAAGGTCTTCTGTGCAGTTCAGCAAAATAAGATGGCAAAGCCAGAGTTTGAAGCCCGTTCATATCAATCGTCGGCAAACAAAAAACTGCGTGGCGACATAAATATAAACGGCTGCGAAGGATACTGTGGGCAAAGCCCTAATTTATACTCTCCAGTTCTAGTTTTATGACAGTTTGACAAATCCTGCTATTCTTTTCACCGGTACAATTCGATTTTAATACGGTAGTCATATCCAGTTCTGTTTATGGGTATAATTCGTGGTCAATTCTATCGTTAGCCTGCTTGCAGGCGGTAGAGGGTGTTTTTTTCGCGCAGCAAACGGATCATCGAAGCGGCCGCCATATTGGCCGAGCGTGATTGAGACCTGGGATCGAATGACAAATGGAGGGGGGTGGGGAGAGAACAAGCAGATCTGAAAGACCGCCTGCACGAAAGCCTATGGTTTCTGAGTATCCGCCCACCACGCACATGATTTCCGTTAACTTGTAACTCATTCTTAATTGACCAATAGGAGTCGACGTGTGACAGCCTGCCAATTTTGATTTGGTTTGATTGAAATGCGTGCAATATTCAAAACAAACTTCACTCGCTGTCAAATGCAATGCAAAATGCTAGTAAAATTGTCAATTGGTTCTTAGATACGGAAATGTCAATAAAACCAGCTATTTTTGTTCAAAGTTCTCCATTGAAAGGACTGCGACAGTACCACTTTAGATATATATGTAGACAGTTCGGTTTTAGCTTGTTGCGTTCGCCCCATCAGTCTCTCAAAGAGTTTGCAAATCCTCCGAAATACATACATTTAATACAAGCTGCTTCACAAAGCCACCAGCACCGCAGTCAGGTGCCACACAAGCGGCTGCTTCCTTTCTTAAAAGAATTAAGCTCGCATAAAGATAAATACAGGATCGAAAAAATCTCTAAACTTCAAAGAAACTCCGATGGAGACAATGTTTTGTCTGGAACTCGATATTGAAGAACTCGTAGAAAAACAAACTACGAGTGCAAAGTACACAGGTAAATGTTGTGATCGTCTTTCTCTGACAACTCGAAGTCCATCTTAGTGAATGTTTGCCGAAAGAAATGGATGACCGTTGCATAAATGTATTGAGGCGGATTTCTGATTATTTCCTAGTTCAACGGCCGTGAAGTCAATAGCCGGATTGCATCTCTGCAATTTGGTCGACAACAATACTTTTCAGTGGCGAATTAAATCACGGTTCGTTCGGCGAGTTCTCTTTACCGTAAATATCATACTCTTTCCAAACCTGTCGAAAGCACAGCCAGAACGGCAGGTTTAAAGTACAAGTCACAATTCTCAGATCAGGTTGTTAAATTCTAAGACAAAATAAAGGCTTAGCTTCCTCCTGCTCTGCTTTCAAAGTACCTTTACCCAGCCGCGGAGAAAGAAGCGAGCAGCTGTGTTCTCTCTAGAAAACCTCTGGAACCAGGGTTAAGGCGAAGGAGATAACTTTGAAAACGGAGCAGGAGGAAGCTATATACAGAGCCTGATATTTACAGTTTACGAACTTGCGAAAAGAGAACTCGACAACAAACCTCTCGCAGTTCGCCGATCGCCGCCTTCGCGTCTCTTTCTCCGTGGCTGTTCTCTCTAGAAAACCTCTGCGACCAGGGTACTTCAATTCACCTTAGTCTTCAAAAAAGACAAAGCCTTTTGTATTATTCGCCATATTTTATCAACTGCAAGCTCACTACACAACTCTTATTATAGTTACGCCGCTTCGCAGGCTACACTTATTCCTTTCAGTTCTTGCTTTCAACACTTGCCGCGATAAGCTTTGATTGATACCGTTTCAGCCAATCATATACCCCGTCCGCTGGTGGACGGGATCTAACTTTTGTACTCAGAAACCATAGGCTTTCGTGCAGGCGGTCTTTCAGATCTGCTTGTTCTCTCCCCACCCCCTCCATTTGTCATTCGATCCCAGGTCTCAATCACGCTCGGCCAATATGGCGGCCGCTTCGATGATCCGTTTGCTGCGCGAAAAAAACACCCTCTACCGCCTGCAAGCAGGCTATTCTATCGTCTGCCGTTCTGTTATTCTTTTGACGATTTTAACTTTTTCTTCTTGGTCTGTATAAAGTCACATACAGTTCAATTTACGGACGATTTCATTTCCAGTTCGAATTACAATCAAGGGACAAGTAAGACTTGTGTGCGTATATAAACACAAATATTTCAACCTCACCAGTTCTGATTTCCGTTCGCGTTCAAAGACAAGGGTCAATCACTGTTCACTTCCAGGTTTTGCGACTCTTGAGTTGAAGCGGTAAACAGCTAACATTGCAAAGAATCAAAATCCCTCATTTGACCTCCTCACAGTGTGTGATGGTAATGAAGAGCATTTCAACAATATCAACACTGCAATCCTATGGCATAAAAATAATAAACACTTGCGAATTCTGACTCGTGCCTCGACCGGAGGCCTGGCCCGAGTAATAACAGATCTGATTTCACCAGGAAGAACGCGGACAGCGCACAGGAACTGATATGATAAACCCCATCTTTCTATTCGCGGTAAGTCGGTAATTGAGACGGTTCATTAGAGTCAAAGTCTAAAATTGCAAGATAATTTACGAAAGAAAAGTAACGTTCACTTTAAAGTTTAGATCTGTTTTTAAATGAAAACGACTTAATTATGTTTTATAAATGTTTCAACGTTTTTTTCAATATGTTGGAGGCCGGAGTTGGAAGTTTAATTAGCAGTCACAATCACTGTTTCTCTCTCTTACAATTTAAAGGATGGCTAAACAGCCTCACTTTTCCATTTCGATTCAGCAACACCCGTAATGTTTCCGCCGTGCCGCCGTTCTGATCTGTTTAACGAGAAACTCATAAGCTAAATGTCAGTGAGTAAGCTTGGGTAATTTTAAATTTCCTAATACCTGTTAATTACTGTTTGACGAATTCCGAATTCCCCCAAAAATTCGCGATCAAAGCCTCGAGTATTTTTTCAATTACAGAAAATAGAATTTGCATTTGCTTGAAAACTCGGTAAATAAAATGTGAAAGCTTTTACCTTAGACTTGACTTCGGATATTGAATTGTGTCTAGGCTTTGAGTAAAACGTAAAGGTTTAAGTTAAGTTTATAAAAGCAAATAATTATGATCGTCAAATTTCACATGGAGAATATTTAATTCAATAGAGACTAGTATTCTAATTCAATAAACAACTCTTTGCAAAACATAAATTCAATGAACTGGGATGATATCCTTTCTCCAAGTAAGAACCTTAAAGGGACTGGGTCATGGTGAGAGACCATTACATTAGATGTCCGGAGCGGACACGGTCATTATCAGCGATTCTCATATAAACTGACGAACCTCGCGCACATGTGGGATGGTAAAAATCAAAGCAAATATTCAAAAATGACTAATAAACTGTGTAAATATAAGTCTTCAAGTAAAATATTGAAATACTTTCAATCAAGCATTGAAGGAGAGGAGTTTAACTGCTTTAACTGTTTGTAATCAATTAACAGCCACCAACTCGAACACTGACTCCATATATATACATACATATTTTTAAAATATCAAGAGTAACTCCTATTTGTTTTTAAATGGTATTGTAACATACCCTGGAAATTATAGGCCCATTGCTACTATCTATCCTTTTGGTAAAATTCTAGAGCGACTTGTCCCTAATCAATTAATATTATATCTGGAAAAACACAAAATTTTGTTTAACTACCAGTTAGGATTTAGGAATTAACAAATCGCACACATTTTGCCATTGTCTGAACTCGTATTGATCATAGAAATGACGCCATAAAATGTTCAAAACTCAAGTGGAACAACGAGCGTAGCGAGGCACGAAGCACTTATAGCTTCAAATGAGTGTGTAATAAACTGCTTTAGAGTCGAAAAAGGCCATTGAAAGTCAAAACGTAAACACTTCTAATTACTGTGCCGAGAGAAAGCTTTCTTAGACAAATGTCAATTTGGTTCACCGATTAACTTCTGTAATTGATGGAATGCATGTGAAATCCTTTCTTGTTTTTTTTTCTGGATCAGAAAAGTTATTGTTATATAATTCAAAACTTCTGAGCTCTGAGAGCAAAGTCTGACTACAAATTCGCCGAAACTTTCTCCACTCAAGAGAAAACTCTCATTTTGCCAAATGGCACACTACAAAGAAGTTTGACTCACCTATTAACTTCTCCTAGTAATAAAATGCTTGTGAAATCCTCACTTTCTTGTTTTTGGAAGCGAAGTTAACATCCATTTGAATTCACAAACCTCACCGTGAAAGTACTTTGCAAAGCTACCACGGCTTGCGAGTGACGTCATTTTCATTGTATGTACTTATTTTGCATATAGCGGAGAGCCAATCAGAAAGCGAGAAAATTGGATGTTGTTGTAAAAAGGAAATTGGACCGAGTACGCAAATCTCGAAATTACTGATAATTTGAAAACAGCAATAGATAACAAATAAATAACATGTGGGATTTTCCTTGACGTTTCTAAAGCTTTTGACACTATCAACCATAATATACTACTTGCTAAACTAAACAAATACGGAATTCGGGGAATCTCACATAAATGGTTCTCCAGTTATCTAAATAATATAGACAACAATATGTTAAAATTGGGACTAGTGAATCAAGTAGGGAAAATATTATATGTGGTGTACTTGATTTCTACTCTAGGACCTTTACTTTTTCTAATATATATATAAATGATCTACCAAAATCGTCCAAAAAATATATTTTAGAATCTTTGCTGATAACACCAATATATTTTATACTCGTGAATTATCTAACTGAATTGGAATCAGTTATCAATGATGAACTCATTCTAGTACTGAACTACTGTGCTGCTAATAAATTATCAATTAATTAAAAAAAGACAAATTATATGTTAATTACGTCTTCCAGAAACAAGCCTACCATAAATATTGAAACCTGTAATATTGAGCGAGAAAACGTATAATCAAGTACTGAGCAGGAGCCCATAATTAGGAACGTCCATCCTGCATACTAGGCCAATATCACAGCGTTTTTACAAGTTAGGTTATTTTTAGAACGGTTTTCCGCTATTCTTGGATTGCAATCACTTGTTCCTAAGGGAATAAAATCACAAAAGCATAGCAGTCATGATAATGAGGCATCGTTTGTTCCGTCACTAATTGGCGGGGGAAATGATCTAAAAGTAGCCCAACTTGTGAAAACGCTGTGACAGCTATATAGGAGATATCGATGATCCTGGTACGTAGGCATTTATATAGACGAACTGATCTAAAACGGGATATGCAAATGAACATGTTAACAATAAAATAGCAAAGAATATAGGAATTATCCGTAAGCTTTTGGAAACTAGACTGGTAAAAATAAAAAGACGCTAGACGGAAATTAACACACTACCGAACGGAAGCGAATGCAAAATAGTCCAGTACCCACGTGACAGGGAGAAAAAATCAAAAGTCGAGGGAGTGACAACCTTGGCGCCCGGTAATCCAAGAGGGAACTGTGAGACCCCTCCAAGCACTGTCATTCAAAAATTAAGGTGAAGCTAATGGACCCCCATCCCCCAAAATGGTACCCACCCCTCCCAGCCTAAGCTAAAACTCCCTGACAATGAAAAACAACGACAAAGACCCAATAGAAAGTGTACAGTTCAAATTATGTAAAAATTACTGGGTCTAAGCAGGATCGCCACTAATGATGCTTGTCCGGCCTAATTAGGTAAATTACCAATATGCATGGACTCCACCCTAAGAAGCCTAAAATACTGGCTAAAAAAACAAAATCAAAATATCACTGAATTAGCGCAAGAAGATATCTGATTGCCTTACAATTAGATCCCGCATTACAAGTAACTTGCCACCTGTTTCCACAATAAATTAATGTTATACATTACCCTACAACAAGACTTAGTATTCATCTACCTTGTCATTATGTATTTATTGGATACAACAATGATGTAAACATTACTGTCTGCAAAGTGCCAATAAACCTCTTCTGTCTGTCTGTCAAACCGAACACAAACAGAGGAGCTAGTCCCCCATCCCCCCCAGGCAATAAGGTACTGACTAATGCTGCAATGGCTGAACTTTAATGAGAGTGAAATGGTTTACAATCTAAATCACAAGTCTGAATCATGTATTACTGAGGTCCCAGACCGGGAAATCCGCCGTGCCGGAAAGGGGGGGGGGGGGGGGGGGGGGGGCAGGAGGCGGTGGCTGCTAGTGGAAATCAGGGCATTAGCTTCTCGCTTGCGGCATTGGAATACAACATGGCCCAAGGAACCATAGTAGAAGTAACGCCTACTCTGAGGCGCCTGGTGATAGGCCTGGAAGAAGCCGGAACCGGTCTGAGGTCTTGACGCTTTGTCCACCTTTGCTAAGGCCTCCAAACAAGACCTACATACCAGAACCGAAGACCAGATGAAGACCATCAATACGAGACACGATATCAGTCCCGAAGAGCCGACGGTGGATCGCAACGATACCAGACCGGATACCAGACTAGAAGCCCAGGCGAGGATCAACAACATTATCGTGGTAAGCCATCTGAGTATCCACCTGCGGCGCCAGGTATGGTCTCAGTAAGCCAGTTAGTGAAATGGTTAAGCAATCTTGGACAAGTGAGTGACAATCTATATAATAGAAATACAATGTCTAACCAACAGTTTGGCCACCCTTCATATCATCGAAATTTCTAACATAATTAATGCCTGATAATATTAAGATTGGGGTTTGGAACATTCACGGACATAATAGTAGAGTGCTTGGAAACAAACTTAACCAGACGGACGTACTAGGTGTAATAAATAGCCATGATATATTTGGGTTGACAGAAACGCATGCCAGTGAAAATTCAGAACTCGATGTGAAAAATTATCAATGTTACTCCAAGTTTAGACCAAAATCAAGAACAAAATATCACGGCGGGTTATCAGTTTATATAAAAAAGTCGTTAAAAAACGCAGTATCTTATGTACCAACTAAGAACGACAACATTCTTTGGTGTAGACTAGACAAGAAACATTTCCAAACAAACAAAGACATATTTCTAGGGACAGTTTATTTTAGCCCGGAAAATATGGAAAACCAATCAAACGCAAACTACATCGACGAACTTGATCAAGATTTGATTAGTTTTTCTCAAAAGGGTTACGTAATATTACAAGGAGATTTTAATGCCAGGACTGGACAGTTACAGGATATAATTGACGACTCGAATATACACAATTTTTTTCAATTACCTGATGGGTATGTACATGAAAATGCCGTAACAACAAGGCAATCCCTTGATAAAAACAATATTGACAATAGGGGCAAACAACTCATCGACTCGTGTATCGCAAACGGCCTAAAAATTGCCAACGGTAGAATCATCGGGGATCGAAAAGGCTTGAAGACCTGTCACCAACCAAACGGCTCGAGTCTAGTTGACTACGTCATTTCAGATAACGAAACATTAAACTCATTTCAATATTTAAAAGTAGAAGATCTAAAACCTCATATTTCGGATCACTCACATATTACATATAGTATAGAGGTAAAGAAAGTACCACTTCCGGTTAACGACAAAAGTCAAAATAAGGGCAGGCGTCTGCTCTCAAAATTATTCTGGAACGATAATGTCTCCCATAAAGTTGTAGAATATTTAAATTTACCAGAAACATTAGCCGATATTGGTAACCTGAACCAGAGGCCGCTCA
Source organism: Actinernus sp. WN-2022 (assembly GCA_030867875.1). NCBI lineage: Eukaryota > Metazoa > Cnidaria > Anthozoa > Actiniaria > Actinernidae > Actinernus > Actinernus sp. WN-2022. Next base: position 63,256,982 of record JAOWCC010000577.1, on the reverse strand, counting down.
ACGATAACACTGAAAATTTTGTTGAAGACTTTAATAAGCTGATACATAAAGTTCTTGACAATGCTGGGGCACTAAAAAATACTGACGTCGATAAAACAAAACGTGAAGAAAATAAATGGTTCGATAGTGAATGTAAAATACAAAAAAACAACTTAACTAATTTAGGTAAACTTAGGACTAGACATCCAAACAGGGAGGATATAAGAGAATTGCTAAATAGCAATAAGAAAATGTTTAGGAAACTACTAAAACGGAAAAAACGAAAGTTCTACGATAGTGAATTTGATAAACTATCAAAGCTAAGATCACACAACCCACGGCAGTTTTGGAAAGCACTAAGAAACTTAAACACCGACAACAATAGAGCAGATGATACCAAACATGTTGATCTAAGCAGCTTTCATGAATATTTCAAAGATCTTAACAAAGCCGAAAAAGACAACATTGGTGAAACACACGACACAAGTACGCATGCCGAAAACAATGAAGCCGGTCCACTTGACTTCGCATTTACGAAAGAAGAAGTGATAAATGGAATTAAAGCACTTAAAAGCGGCAAAACACCCGGAAGCGATTTTATTAACAACGAATTCCTGAAGGTCAGTTATAAACTACTATCGGAAACAATAACTACGTTATTTAATTCTATTCTAAACTCGAAAATATATCCTAAAATTTGGGCCTTTGGATACATAACTCCTATATATAAAAATGGCACGAAATCAGAGCCAGGAAACTACAGAGGAATTACAATCCTGTCCCACCTAGGAAAACTTTTTGCTCTGCTATTAAATACACGGCTAGTTAGCTACCTAGATTTTCACAATATCCTGCCTCAAGAACAAGCAGGTTTCAGGAAAACATTTAGAGGTACTGACAATCTTTTAGTATTAAAAGCGCTGATCGACAAATATATAAAGAACAAGCCAAAACCCAGGAATAATTTCTTGTACACTTGCTTCATCGATTTTAGCAAAGCCTTCGATAACATATCACGCGACAAATTATACACAAAGTTAAACAACATTGGTATAAACGGAAATTTTCTTGCCATTATTAAAGACATGTACAACAAAGACTCCGCGTGTGTTAAACTTGACGGACACATCTCGGAGGAATTTGCGTGCCATAAAGGAGTCAAGCAAGGGTGCATGTTGTCACCTACCCTTTTCAATATATATTTAAGTGATCTAGCAAACATTCTTAACAAAGACAAAGACGCCCCCGAACTAAACAACAGAACCGTTAGTTGCTTACTATATGCAGACGATTTAGTAATTATCTCAAAGTCTCAGTTGGGATTACAAAACAATTTAAAATGCCTACTGGATTACGGCAAAGCCAACAGTCTCTACATCAACGAAAATAAAACAAAAGTAATAATATTTAACCCTAATGGTAGAAAACTAAATCGTTATTTATTCAACGTTGGGACAACACTGATTGAGAACGTAACTAAATATAAGTATTTAGGATTGACTTTAAGTGCCTCTGGATCATTTATTATAGCAAAACAAGAGCTAAAAAAGGTTGCACTAAAAGCTTTTTACTCACTCCGCAAGAACATGGGAATCTCATTTAGAAGAGACCTGTCACTTACCTTACATCTATTCGATACCCTAATAAAACCCATTCTCACATATGGCTCTGAAATTTGGGGTCTTGATACTGTTAAATATAATGAATCACGTGACCCAATAGAACAAGTTCACACAAAGTTCTGTAAACAAATCCTAGGCGTAAGCAAAAGAGCGGTGAACAAAGCTTGCCGTGCAGAATTAGGCCGTTTCCCCATCATTATTGAAGTAAAATCTAAGGCATTATCATTCTGGGCCCGCCTTCTAACATTAGACGAAAATAGAATCGCAAAGCAAGCCTACTTAGATATGCTAAGTCACACAAATTCGAAGAACTGGGCAATGCAAATTAAAGCTATATTATTTCAGAATGGCTTTGGCTATTGCTGGGAATCCCAACAAGATGCCGTTATTGATGAAAACGAGATCAAGCGGTTTTATAAATATACCAAACAAAGACTAGAGGATATTGAAACTCAAGACTGGAGATCAAGCATCTTCGATGATGAATCCAGATCAGTGGGAGGAAACAAATTAAGAACATTTCGTGAGTTCAAAACAGAATATAAACTCGAAGATTATTTATTGGAAGTTAAAAACATAGATCATCGCAGAGCACTAACTAAGTTAAGAATAAGCGACCATATTTTACAAATTGAAAGAGGCCGTTATAACAGAGTTTATGTGAGTCCTGAATTGAGAATATGCCCACATTGTCAAATTATGGAAAATGAAGAACATTTTTTATCTAAATGTCAATTATATTCTGATCTGAGAAACTCTCTTTTTCAAGATATAAACAAAAAAATAACAAACTATAAAGATTTAATCGCACCAAAAAAACATAAGCCAGAAATAGCAAAATACATCTATGAATGTTTTAAAGTTAGGCAAACCATCCTTGTATAGAATATTGGAGAAGCATGCCTATGTACAGTCTGTTGCTTGGCACTCTAATAAAATATGTCTTGTCTTGTCTTGTCTTGTCATGGGCTGCGTCACCGATAAGAGTCTGATAGTAGGCTCTGAAGGACTGTATTGGCTTCTCGAACCGCTCCTTGAGGTTCTCGCTGTCTACCTTGTAATATCGAGTCTTGTCGTGTTTGGCCTGCTGTGCGAGAGACACGAGCCGTTCTCCAATAACGACATGGCGCGATATTTATAAACGTCACTCGTCTATATATACCTGAGGGAGTTCTCCTTGATATTTGCCAGCTATACGTCGTTTCTTCAAACAGTTCCAACTAATTGGCCTAAGACAAAAGAGTAGACACGAATATAAGGCTGAGCATTGTCAAGGGTGACAGTAATTCAATTGACGAGTGGTAGCACGAGAAACTGTAAACGGCCCACACCAAAAATTTAATTAACTAGGCGACAAACAACGTTATATAACCCATATATATTGACTGTTTGATTGTACAGAAACACTAATACCAAACCAATCAAAGCCAAAGACCAAACGAGCGAAAAGAAACCCTGCCAAAACATTAAAGTGCATATAAGCCCTAGCCAGTTATCTTTGATAACGATTGTACATATAAAGTGGATAGTCCAACGGTAGAATATTTCTTGATTTGGGTGTTGCGTCAACGAGATATAAAGGTTTATATTTCCAATATGCTAATGGTGTGATGTCATCACCGACATTTGCTGAATTTCTTTGTGCTTGTGAGTTAAGCTATTTACTAATTTAGAATTTTTTGGTAAAATCGCTTTGATAAACTTAAAATATAACTTATAATTTAAAAATAGGCAATTTGTCTCTAGCTACCTGGTGACATCACATCATTAGCATATTCGAAATATAAACCTATAAATATAAATATATTTATATCTCGTTGGCACTCAAATCAAGAAATATTCTTCCGTTGGACTATCCACTTCATGTATATCAAAGATAACTGGCTAGGGCTTATATGCACTTTAAATATGAATGCGTCTAATTATGTACCAAGTCATAAAATAAATATAGTCCATAAGGAATTAACTGGGGTCATTTATTCAGGTTGCAGGTGTGACGATAGCTGTCGTTCAACTATTGAATTGTACATGACATTTTTATCGCAAAATACTTACAAACCGCTTCATTTGTTGCTGCAACCATATTGCTCACGTTTCTCGCTGCTTGTTCGATCAGCGAAAGCAAAGGCCTAGAGTATCTAATAACATATATTTCAGACAAGAAGATATGATTAATCCTATGTTTCTATTCGTGGTAAGTGTCTTAGAGCTCTTTATATATAATTGAGTTATTTCAAATTCTAATATTATAGTTGATTCCAGGAGTAATATTCGGGAAATGGGCAGTTGATAGCATGTTTATTTTACTGATGTTCAGTTTTTTTTTAATTCTCTAGGCCGTGAAACATGATTATTATTTGCTTTTATAGAACAATAAGTCTATATACTTTTACACTCGCAGTCTTGTCAAAACCTGGTAGAACCTTTGCTTTTCCCGCCAGTCACATAACGTCTGTTCCATTTTCTGTAACTGCTCGCGTTTTTTTTATTCAAAGGCTATACATGGCTACCTTCAGAAAATCAATCCAAGCTTACCACTACCTTTAGCTTGCGATGAGAGATAATTTTAGAGGCAACGAAAAAATTGGGTTGTATGTAGGCATCATTGAATGGAAAACTCAGGCTCTTTTAGTCTTTTTACAGTGATTGTAACTCCTAATTAAGCCTCCGACACGTTGAAAACCCTAAGAATCTATAAAACATCAGTATATACCTTAGAGTTTTTGAAATTAATACTACCGAACTTTATACTTGTCTCAGTTAGCATGGTCACAACTTTGAAAAATCAGTCACGTAATTTCCTGTACAATATTTCTGAATTCTAACAAGCTATTTTTCTAGGTTTCGTTGGTTTTCTGTGGGAACTTTGGAGATGGTAAGTTTAGTACATGCTCATCGACAGATTGTCGTGTTTCGGTATAAAATCACTGATCGTGTCACCTGATATTTGCATAACCATGTTCGTTTGTTTACACAAGTCAACAACTGTCATTGTTATGTAGCCATAAGTTTTCCAGATATAACGAGAGCCCTCATTAGTTGATTTATGGTCACCTGACAAGTAACAAAATAAACTGTTGCCCGCGCGGGCAACAATTCCCAGTTGTCGCCCGCGACGTGATCACATCGTGATTAACTGGCTAGCTAAAGGCGGGAAATATTTGTTTACTAAAACATCTAGATCTTCAACATCTAGATCTGCTTTTTCGTCGTAAGAAAGCGTTTAAAATGGAACCAGCTCCAAAGAAACAATTTACATCTTTATCAAGCGTGAGAGAAAGAAATTGTTAGCTAAAGTAAGATTCAAGAAACAAACAAAACGCTACTAAAAATGACGTAGCGAAGCAGCTTTCCGAAGAGAAGATGATAAACCTCGCTTGTATCAGGTAGTAAAATCTATTTTTGTCTATAATATATCAAAACTCTTAATGACTGGTCCGTCGGGAAACCACTGAGTGAGTTTTGTTTCCCTCGACTCTCGATGTTTCCCTCGACTGGCGTCTCGGCAAATATCGAGTCTCGGCGGCTGACAAAACTCACTGTTTCTCTCGGGGCCAGTCGTTTAGTGCACTGATTGATCTTCCTCCAACATTGCTTGATGAAACGTTTTTCCTTATTTTCAATATTGTTTATCCACTTTTTCCGTACTTCTTGCACGCTTTATGTAATATTAAATGGTTGAGTCTTGTTCTGTCTTCTATTATATTATGTATTTACTGCTAAATTAAAGCTGACCTAAAGCAGGTGTGCTAAACGGTTGAACATTGTTGTATAATATAGCCCAAGAAGAAATTTAGTATGTAGGGTAAGGGATTTAAAATTCGCCCAAATTCGCTGAAACAACACACAGACACAGAACGCATTCTCAAACATTTTGTCATATTCTCATCTATTTTTTTTCTGCAAAATCGCATTAAAATACACTCCATTTTAGGGAACTTTATTAATCTCTGCAAAACAAACTTTTAACTTCAGCTGAAATAATGCCCAGAAAGCCAAATTGCCTTCTCTGCAGTTCCGAGTATCCAACTTCCCTAATCTGTAGTTCAGAGTACCCAACTTGCAAATTGCCTGCTCTGAAGTTCAGAGCACACAACTTCCAAATTGCCTGTGAAGTTCAGCTTATCCAAGTTCCCTACTCTGAAGTTCAGAGTACCCACTGAACTTGCCTGCTCTGAAGTTCAGAGCACCCAACTTCCAAATTGACTGCTCTAAAGTTCAGAGTATCCAAGTTCTCTACTCTGAAGTTCAGAGGATTCAAATTGCTGGATATAAAGTGTAGAGTATTCAAAACACAATACTTTCGAAGTAAACGAGGGATATTCTGAACTGAAGATTATTCCAAAATTACAAGGAAAACTGATAATAATTTGCAAAAACCTTAAGTTAAATCTAAACTGGTGAACACATCAAGGATTAAGACAAATAAATTATCTTCTGACAATGGATTTTTGAATTTGTCAGAAAAGATCGAGGTAAATATTTTGATAAAATATAGATATTACTATAAAGTGCTTCAGTATTTCTGGCACTTTTTTCGGACTATCATTCACAGAACTGTAAACCTTAATTAATCGGTGCACCTAATGCATCAAATCAAAGATAGCCGGTTACTTCCATATTTTATTCAGTATGACTACATTTCGTGGCATGTTTTTACAAATTGATCGAGTCGGGTTTCGCTCCGCCCGTGAACCTGAAAATATATTGATCGACTTATCTATTCTGCATGGTTTACATCAATGTCTGAAATGGACTGCGATGTAAATGATTTTAAAGCTTTTTCTTAACATATTACTTTTGTCTTCTTCTGCGGTAGATCTGCTCTGGCTACATCAACAATTCTCTGGAAAGAGAACATAATATATGTTCATGTTAACTGGTACTAGTTAGGAGTGACAGGATTAAAACTCAAACTTAAGTGACACCGGAACGGCAGAAACTACAGTATTCGACAACTACATATTAACACAAGAGTTCGAAGGTTCTAATTCTTGTGTTTAAGTTGTGCTTCGGTATATGTTTTATAAACATTAACTTCCACGCAGCCAAGCATAAACTGATAATCCGTCCTACCGCTAGGGAAAGAAATTTCTAGTCTCTAAATCCCCGCGGTCAAACGGTTTCGGCATCTTTTCAACAGTTCCCTGCTTTCTTTAATACAATGGTATGTAATCAACTAAAGTCGATTGAGGTATGCTAACCGCCGTGGAAAGCGAGTAGCAGCTGACGTTTCGAGCGCTAGCCCTTCGTCAGACCAAAACTAGTTTTTACAGGAACTAGTTGCCTATCATTTCTTTAATACAGCCGATCGAGGCCCGTGACGCCACGGGGAAGGTTCTAGACTGAGGTTTAATACTAGGATGATCGAACTATACTACTGCCATTAAATACATCACTTTGGACACAACTCATGCTTGTGATAAACGAACCTCCTTATTCAGAATCAACCGGGGCGAGTAGACTTTTGCACTCATAAAGTTAGTAAATTAATTGTGGTTTATAAGCTTTGAAGACTGACTGATTTGTTGAATAAATTTTGATAAATTCGCCCAAATTCGCTGAAACAACACACAGACACACTCAGCCAAGACACAACTTATAGGCACCAGGTAAGTTTTATTCGTTTCATTACAGTATACTTAATTTATCGAAAAGCTATAGATTTAAAGATTCCCATACAAACCCTTCTAAATTAAATTTACATAAACAGAGCTTGGGCTTCTTGTGGTCCAACGTGTAGAGTGTTGGGCCTATGTTGTACTAACAACAATGTTTGAACGTTTAGTCCTGGCTGAACTGTTTCAGTTCTGTTTTTATATGTCAGCTATTTTAGCATAACTTTGTGAAACAGAAAAATCACAGTGAAAATAATAGAAACTTAAAAAGCAACAGTCTAATTTCATAAAAGCCTTCTTCATATAAATTATAAGTGAAACTACAGAGAAGCTTATCGGGTTACAGATGTCAGCGGTGGAAGTTGTCTAGTTCCGGCCTCTCTTTCGGCCGCTCTGTTGACTGGAAGGTCACCAATGGCCCAGAAAAACGGGTTCGATGTGTTTTCTCAGCGCATGGAAGTGAGGTTCTAAACGGAAAACACCAGAGGCTCTTCTTGTTGTTCTCTCTCCTCATCTCTCTCTCACCACTTGGCCTTTTATTTCTTTGCGCTTCTGGCACCCAGGGCCCGGTTGTTCGAAGCAAGGGTAAGCACTACCCCTGGATTAAATCACTAACCCAAGGGTAAACTGTACAGAATACAATTCCAGATTTAGCGCTATCCTAGGGATAAAGTTACCCTTTCTTCGAACAACACTGTCCATGGTACAAAATTCATCTAAAAATAACCATGATTTCTATGTTCATGTTAACATTAATTTAATTTATAACAACAAGTTATTTTTTTTGCTACTGAAATTTTGAGAACGTTGACATATAAAAATATAATAATAAAACACAATAGAAACAATATAGATACGCTCCGCTTATCTCTTACATTGTCCTGTAATTTTTTTGGCAACGTTTATGCAGTAAAGCCGATAATTCACAGGTCAACATTTGTTGCCAACATCGTTCAACATATTGACTCGCTTCTATCAACATTCAACATGCCAATGTTAAACTATGTTGGAAACAAATGTTGAACCGTGTATCATCGGCTTTAAGGTGTATCTGTATTTAAACAAACAAAACAAACTAATACGAATAAGAAAAACATATTGGAAGGCTAGCTGCGAGGCAGGAAGATTTCGCAAAGCCGCGTGATCATATGTATATATAGCTATGAACTAAATGTTTCCGGCTCATCGTTTCGGTTCAGTATAAAGAAAACAGTATAACAGCTAAATAAAACCAAATAAAAGCTGGTTGCACCAGTGTCACTCTAACGCTGGTAAGATTAATTTAATCGGTTTAAATTTCTTCTCGCATCTGTTATATTTCATCTTCAACATTTCAGGTTAAAACCTTTTGCAAGTCAACGTCACTGTCGGTGATTCGAAAAATTACTATACAAACTACTGAAGTGATCTAGACTAGTGCGGCTGCCTCCTAATTTGTATAATTTAGAAGATTAATAGGAAACTAATAATACAATACAAAATATTAGTATATAAAAGATTAATTCTGACTACACTGACAAGAGACTTCAGAAGTATACTTTACTGTGGGATAGTCGCCAGAGAATTCCGTACTCTAATACAATTAACTAACTAGTATAAATTGTATTCTTAACTAATGGGAAACTGCCAGATACGAAAAGTCGCTAAAACCACGAAAAAAATCAATCTGGGGTTGTGGCCAAAAAAGTGGGAATATGCGGAAACGTATACCTTCGACCTAATGTAGTAACGCGGGTTATCCGAGGGTTAGAGAACTCACTATAAAATTACTACGTTAACGCAGACTAACCGTGCCTATAAGCAATCTATTCCCTATAAGCTCCTGCGTCGCTCAACCGTCATAAATTACATTACCTATAGTACAATTTAGAATTCTCGGACTGCCATTTTGGAAGGTAACCAAGCCTTCGGAGACATCGAGGCTGTAGTTTATACAGCTTAGTTAGAACGGGTTTGTATCTATAGCTAGTTAGCATGATCATCAAAATCTATCCATATTCATAGAAAGAGGGTTTGTATCAGTGCAGGGTCAACTCCATCCTCCATGGCTTGTATCTAGTTATAGCATGATCATCAAAATCTATCCATATTCATAGAAAGAGGGTTTATATCAGTCCAGGGTCAACTCCATCCTCCATGGCTTGTATCTTGTTAGCATGATAATCAAAATCTATCCATATTCATAGAAAGAGGGTTTGTATTGATCAGTGCAGGATCAACTCCATCCTCCGTGGCTTGTATCTAGTTAACATGATATTCAAAATCTATCCATATTAATAGAAAGAGGGTTTGTATCAGTGCAGGGTCAACTCCAGCCTCCATGTGAGGCTAAGGCTTGGTTACCTTTCAAGAACTACGAATTGGAGTATTAGTATTCAATTTTAAAGACAAGTTATACATAACATTGCTGTTTAGTTATTATAATTGTAAATGTAGAAAAAGTAATGCAGCAAGTGCCTGATTTCCAAATGACTATAATGTTTGCACTAGAGGACAATTTTTAAAAGTGTCCGCATTCATATCGCTCTCTATTCCCAGGAGTCAAATTTTACAAGATCAGAACTGTTGATGTGCTCTTTCACATGGTGGTGATCAGTTATCTCCTTTACATGTGGATAAACTATCCAAACGAGAATATTCACATATTTGTATATAATCAATCCACTTCTGCTTTCAGCTGTTCATGTTTACCAGCTAAGGTTTTATACAACTGCCATCTACAACGACAGCTCGAGTGCTTCGATACACATCAAGCTCTATGGAAATATAACCAACAGTTTGGAAGCCAAAGCCAAAGAATTAAAATCGACCGGGGACGTGAACTTACGATTTGGGAGACTGGGGTGAGTGGCCTCGTCTTAAAGGCGCTATGTTACGGTACTGCGCATGTGTGACAAATGGAAATGCAAGATGTCCTTAAATACGTTTTAGTTATTTGTTTATTCAAAAGTCGTCGTTGCGGACTGCAACACAACTAAAACAAAAAACATAAGTGCTGCTTCCCGGCGGGGAAGACCGCCACTGAGTACTCCGAATACAGCGGCCGAAAAACGCAAGAAATCGGAGGCTTTTTGGCGTTCCAACCAGAAGCGAAGAGGGTTTGGATGTCCTGAGTAGAGTTCGCGAAACACATGGCAACTTTTCAAGTCATAATGATATGGCAGTAATATTTTCAACAGCGATACGACTGATACGATACCGACTTCGCTGCCAACCTCTCGCTCTTGAGCTGCAGCGAGCAAAACCGTACAGTCGGTTTCACATGCATGGACATCCTTTTCGTCTAGGCCCAACGTTTCGTGAACAAGCATGCCTTTACAAGCTCACAGCTATCCTATGATGTAAAATAAAATGAAAACCAAAACATCGATAAAAGGCCGGTAATGTTGAGTGGTGTAATCTATATAAAAATGCAGGCAGCTTGCGACTTCACTTTGGTAAAATTCGGACTGTTTATGAATCGAAACACAGCACAAAAAAACAAACAAGTAATGAAATATAGATACCATTCTTTACTGCTAATTGTCTTAGATGTAGGAAGAATAAAATCCTTGTAAATCTCGCCATATACTGTGTAAACTACAATCTGTGAATCACCGCTGTCATCCGATACAGTGTGGCGTTTCTGGCAATTTATTTTGATTGATTCTCACAATACGGCTGTCAATTCAATGTCTGGACAGTGTAACATGCGCAGTACTGTGACACAGCGCCTTTAAGTCCTGGGTAAACGAGGATTGTGAATTTTCGTGTTTCCCAATTGTCGCGCTCGAAACATTTGTTTCAGAAGCAAATTTTGCTTCCGCAACAAATGTTTCCTCGTTTTCCTAGGGCTTTTATTCGAATCAGAGCGTAGCAGTTTTCCCACAGGAATATACCATGTCCCACAACCATTGTTGTGAATTGTTTTTTGTCTCGGTTTATTTGTGATTTGACTTTGTCACAATTTCTCGCTCATAAACTCTCTCACGTATAAACTCCGGTAAACTCTCTCTCTCTCTCTGTTCTAGCTCTCGATGGTCTCTCTAAAACTCTGAATAAAAAGAATCAAACAACATTCCGATCACTCCCCTCGGCACACCCTAGATTATTCACTTAATCTCTAATACTCTATTCTAATTGGCTTGCTAACATTTGTCACTTCCGCTCTGGAGACATGTAGGGTGCTTTCCATTCAACCAATTGCAAAACGACCGGTTAGAAGTTTCGAAATTTCGAATGTCGAATGGAACGGGATTTTTCGAATTAGACAAACCAGTCGGAAAAAATACGCGTTCCATTCGCAGAAACTACCCAGTTATTAGTAGCCTCGATTTCGATTCTCAAAACTGGCAAATCACAGCAAATCTAAACCGGGAATTTTGAATGGAATTCGGAATTTTTTTCCCGAAACTTCGAACCGGAACGTTTACTGTTCCATTTGATTTCTGACCGGAATTTTCTTTTTTTTTGGTTGAATGGAAAGCGCCCGTAGTTTCATCGCCACATGCACATTGTCCATAATCACTGCTTGATTTCCGCAAGCTAAACTAATCATAACACAAATGACTTTCTTAATTTCTATGTACACCCTCGTTAGCGGCCAATCTCCGACACCATAAACACAGACTGGCTATTTTTAGAAAGGTGTTAGCATGTCACGAGTTTGATGGTGATATATAGTTAGAATACCTAAAATTTAATCAAGACGCGTAAATATTTTTGCAATCTGAATGTATTTTTTGTGCCGTTTTCTGGTAAAAACTGAAGGCGCGTGGGACGTAGCAACAGTAACTATGGGGCGTCGGAACTATCAATTGTAATACTGGTTAAGAAAGTGTCTCTAATCTGATTGGTACTTATTCTGTTAATGACGAATCACTTATATTGTTCATTGCTATTGTTTAAGGGTTAGAATATTGTTTGGAGCAGCCAATAACATTACAGGTTCAGAGACTGGTGTTGATCGATCCTTGCGAATATGACTTGAAATATAATTTGCTCGCAATTTGATTGGCTAATGACAGACACATAGCAGTGCCGGCGCGCCATTCGAAGCGCTTTGTAGAGGTTTGTGAATTCGCCGAGTGGTCCACATCTATTTTGACCATGTTATGACAAAACTCATCGTCAATGATAGGACATACACATAATAAACTAACTTCTAGCTGTTAAATATCAAATATTCTAAGCGTTCCCATTAAAAAAGAGGACGGAGTACATCTGTCAGTTTCCCTCCTTTCCTCATTATACTTTTCTATTATACTTATTTATTACTCTAATGTCTAGTTACATTGTTTGTCTTTTTCACGGTGAAAGCCAGCGAGCATCCATGCTCTTGGGGCAAACGCCAAGTCATTCGTAATAATTAAAATGACATATTTTTGTCGTAATATTTTATCTCTAGCGTTGATGTCTTTACTGTAACAATCGAGCCCGACTGGCTCGGTGAAATTTACAAGATCACTGTTACCCAAATGGACACGACCAGAGCATTGCAGTGGAACTTGCACAAGGTTTGGAACAACCTCGTTCCCAGGCACTGTTCCTCCAATGCGCAAGAGACAACGGGTCTTTTTCTCTTGCGCGCGGTGGAGGAAAAGAGCCTGGGAATGAGGTTGGGTTTGGAATAGCGATATACTTACTGCCTCGTCATCCATTGTCATTAATGTGCCAGCCAGAGATCCACTGGTTCCTGACACAAAGCGCCCTTTTGAAAGCATGGTTAACGTTGTAATGTTTATCAACACGAAGTATCGCTGTAGCCCTTTCCCACGCGGCGGCCATCTTGGAATAAACCTATTGTTAAATGAACGGTGTTTCCAGTCTAGAATCAAAGTAGCATCCATTCCTCATTATAGGCGTTTTCGTTGTGACGGGTTTTTGTTACTTTCCCGTCGAAACATGGTAATGACTCCGTCAATCATCGAAGTGGGGAATTCAAGATTTCGAGTCAGGCCTTCGAGTCAAGATTTCGAGATGTTTTTCATTTTTATCTAGACCTTTTCCCAGGGCTATTCCCTGTCAGAATTTCGAGTCAGGGTTTTGCATTCGTATACTTTCATAGGAATATTTCAATTACATAAAAAGCTCAGTGCTCGTGGAATAAACAAACGAAACGCGCGAAAGACTTGTTTGAAGGCAAATAAAAAAATAGAATTTTTGAAAACTTACAATTGCAAACAGCTGACATTTAATTATTACTGACAGCATCGATAATGTTTGAATGCTCGAGACAACCACATTAGCTTATTTCAATCAGTTTTAGCATTTTCTTGTATATCAGTAAACAGGGCCGAACGCCGGAAACAGGAAATAATTCAAGGAAATCAATATCGTATCAGTCTCACAGACTGCGACGATTTCCCAATGTTACCGACTCAAGTCTGACTCGAAATCCAGATCGTTGAAATTCTGAACTCAACTTGAAATCTTGATTCGAAATCTGCGACTATTTCTCGCTGTATGCAGAAACCGTTCGGACATGTTAACCCGCCCACTTCGATGATTGACGGAAGCCATTGCTATATTACGGCGGGAAAGTATCACAATCCCGTCGCGTATAAGGGCCCGTTTACAAGGAGATAGGGGGTGCTTATCATTCAACCAAAAATCCCGGTAATTTCGGTTGGGAAGCAAATGGTACAGTTAATTTCCGGGAATTTCGGTTGGAAATTGTGGACTACGTTCTGCAGAACGTAGGTAGTCCTTTCGTCCCGGTTGGTACGAACCAACCGAAATACCCCTTACCATTTCTCTCGATTCCTGTCTCGCGCTAAACATTTTCGCGCGCATTTCTCAAGTTGAATTCCAACATGGCGGAACCACAGGTTTTCAGTGCAGTTTGTGCACTTTACAGCCTTGCAATTACAGGAACTACTTGAGCCTGGTTGCCAATATACCTCTGGTAAGTTGAATTATGTGTTTGTTAACCTACTTTCAACTGAAGTCTGATAAAGTCTGAATCAACCGAAGGCAAATCAGAGGTAAACACTAAATAAAACATCGTGAATTTCAAGTGTAATTGTTTTAAGCTTTTTTCTTTTCTTATTTGACAACAACATTTGGCAACAATGCGATTTAAGTTTCTCCTCATATGAATGTACTTAAAACAGAAAACACTGATAAATTATACGTCGTCGCTAAGGACGGTATCCATCTCAAAATCTTCACTAAACATTAGCGCTATCATCAAGTTCGCTTCCGCCATATAGAAATCAAATGGTAAGAGCTTTTCTTTCCGGTATGTCGGTCAATTGGTAATCTGCTTACCATTATCCATCGGGCACACCAACCGGATTTTTTGTCAAATGGTAAGCACCCAGGGTTACCCTAGCGCTGGGTCATTTCCTCTTATTTTTAGCGATGTGTTTACAAGCAGGCAGGACAACTCAACTCGGCTGACCGGGTTACCCGGTAAACGGTTTGCTAGGGTAACCGGCCTACCCGGGTCAACTCTATTCTAGAGCCAAATTTCACATTGCAAGTTTCTGAAGTTCTCTAGCAATTAGTAGGTAACATAACAACATTCTAGGATACTATACAGCTGCAATAAAGGGCACCACAGAAAGAAGAATCGACGTTAATTCACCAAAACCCGCCAGAACTCTATTCGTGTCCGCCATGTTGTTTTCTATGCTTGAATGGTTTTGGCGGCCGCGAGCCTAGCGGTTCACAGGCTACCAAAAAATCAGTAAAATCAAAATCACTTCCACATATCTGTTTGAACCGGATAAAAATGAAAGAAAAGTGGAAGAGTAATATTAGTAGCACATGTTTTCATTCATTAGTATGACATTTCATAAGAAACGGCTTTTCAAATGAATAATATATTTGAAAGAGACTTCAACTGGCTTGTTTTGAGTTGACCCGGGCAGTAGGGTAACCCTACCTGAATCATTTTGCTTGTAAACCCGGGCTATCTTTGACCCTAGACCCTAGTGCTAGGGTAACCCTAGTGCTAGGGTAACCCTATCTCCTTGTAAATGGGCCCTTGTAAACAACGAAAACGACTGTAAGTGATATATTTTTAATCTCAAATCAGTAGACCACTAATTAACACATCAAACTAATTAATGATTACCCTTAGTCCTGAATTAGCAGTTAATCGGGCTATCAGGAACTGCGCCCAGTGCTCGAATTAAGTTTTCACCTCTCATATGCTCCTATACCGTGAAGATATATTATATTAGACTGAAATCCAACTCGTACAGCAGCCTTCATGATCACCGTGTGAAGGACATTCAAACTCCACATGGGAACGATTAGTTACGTCAAGTCATTAACCCTCAGCTGCGAATATTAGGTAAAACTGGGCCCATTTCCTGATGACTCGATTAAGCTAATAATCCAGCCGATTAAGACTAATCATTAGTTTGATTTGATCACGCTTGGGCTATGATTTAGGATTAAAAACTGAAGACTGATTCATACTAGCGATGCAATCATAAGCACAAGCAACATACGTAGATACAGCATTCCTTACCAAAGACAAACACTGCCCCTACACCACGGAGGAAAGCTATCCAAAGCCGACTAATCTCTTCCTAATCCCAGGGGTTTCCAGCGGGTGTCCCGGGAGCCAATGATAAGTGCAAGTGTGAACCAGACCCTATTTCTTGATGAGTATAGTACCATTTTACTTGTAACTCTAGAATAAAGAAAGACATATTTTACCAAGAGAACTAAAATCCTCGAGTTAAAGAGGGCATCGTAGAGCATTCGTGGGGTCAATGTTCGATTAATGACTGTTGATTGGCCTCAAACAGTTATATGAGTCAGTCCTCCCTCAATGCTTTATTGAAATGATATACGATATATTTTCCTTTAAGACTATGACTATATTCACAGTTTGTTAGTCATTTTCGTATATTTGCTTTCATTTAGTGTGCGAGGCTCGTCAGTTTATATTAACATCACTGAAAATAACCGGCCCAGCCCGGACAGCAAATGTCAATCAAGATCTCTCTCTATGACATCCCATTTAAAACGTAATCCAGGACATAGTTAATAGAGTGGAATGGTTAGGAAACCCGGCAAACTTCAAAGGGGTTAACAAAGGTGCTGCAATTTAGGTTGGGGATAAGACAACATATTGTATACGGTCATAGTTCATTAGCGTCCTCTGAACGACTGAACCCACACGATTCTATTGGCTGATTGATTAACATATTGAAATTGCTATTGTGTTTGTGCACCGTAGGTAATGGTTGAAAAAAGCGAACAAAGATATGTAACAAAGGGTTTCGTAACCATTCCACTCTATGGCACAACAGAGGCGTAAGTACAGTGAGCTATTTTAGTTGTTCTACTTTAATTTTTATTATTTCTTTAAATCAGGTTCTTGTGATCGATCATATTGGGTTCTACTTCTACGAGTTTATCGTAAATCAGCTTTTGGACTCTATGAACTCTCCATACGGGACGATTACTCATGAAGCACTTCTCTCCAGTAAGAATTAAACGCCATTTTAGTTCTTAGTCATGAACCAACCTTTTTTTAATGATTTTGCATTATCACCATAATTTATTTTAGTGTAAGCCGAATCTTTAATTTGATTAAGTTTCTGCACTGTAAATTCAAAAGAGCTGAATTGACCCCAAAAATGGGGCCAAAACGGTGAGTAAAATTTGGCACATACTTTAAAGCTGTTTTGGCCCCATTTTGACGGGGCTAATTTAGCCCTAAAATTAGGGGCTGAATTGACACTTATTTAGGGTTGAATTGATCCTTTGTTAGGGGTTGATTCGACCCCATGAAGTGCTGATTTGGAAAAAACTGGGGTCAATTTGATTTTTCAGGGGGCTGAAATAGCCCTAGAAATTGGCTGTTTTGGTACCCATTTGAGTAAGTATTTTAGCCCTAAATTAGGGGTCGATATGGCCCTTAATTAGGGGTCAAATTGACCCACCCTAAGTACTGATTTGGAAAACAGTGGGATCAATTTGATTTTTTGGGGGGCTGAAACAGCCCCCAAAATTAGCTATTTTGGTACCCATTTGAAGAGCTACATGTATTTCGGACCCAGCATATAAGGATTGGATCCAAACAAAATGGATATACAGTATTGGATGCATTTAATGCACTTTTCTGAATTCAGAAATGATTCACATCAGTGTCAGTTGTATTTCACCCAGACTGGAATTTACAAATCAAGATAACAAAGTTGGTAAGCTTTGCAATTATTCATATTTAATTGTATGAATGACTTTCTTTCACATTTGAAATTATCAATATAATATTCAAATAAATAACAGCACAGTATGAAATTAGAAATTGTCAATAGAACAGAGTCTAATGTATTTCTTAAAGTATGAAATTGTCAATATAACATATAAATACAGTAAATAACAGAGACTTATATACATACTTCAATTTAGAGGCCCGGTTAGGGGAGGTGGTGCGGTTTATCCCTGTTTTTCAGGATAGTTATCCCTTATCCCCGAGATGCAGATGGCTGTTATTGATTATCTCTTATCCCAATGGACTTTGGTTATCCCTTATCCCTACTGTTTTGAATTCTGGTTTGTTATCCCTTATCCCAGTATTATTTTGCTAGTTATCCCTTAATAACTCCATTTTTTTTACAAATCTGATCATAAAAAGTGAACAATGTTTGCTCTCAAATGATTATTATCTGTTTCTGCATTTGTCTCCAGTAAATTGTACACTAGATGTAATTTATGCACCAATTTTCCAATCGATAAGGCTCATTTGAATTTCCTGTGTGCCACCATCTTGGATCTCATGACATCACAGTGTTGCCCCTACTGTCAGAAAGCAATAGCACTTTTGTTGTGTAACAATAGGGACAACACTGTGATGTCATGTGATCCAAGATGCCGATGCACAGAAAATTCAAATGAGTATTATTGTCAGAAAAATCGGTGCATAAATGACATCTACATTGTATAGAGTTCTCCCAAAGTTTCTAGGTGACTGACGATTTTCCCAGTGTACTCAACTTGACCACATCAGCTACAAGTTTTCTTTTTACTTACCACTCTTAACAGTAGAAGCCTGGATTCGAAATAAATTATACTCAATTTTTTTCTCCCCCAACTATGCATGTTGGGAGAACCTGCATCTAGTGTACACTTGACTGGAGATGAACACAGCAATGTATTTAGGCATCTACAGTATAAACAAACACTTGAGAACAAACATTATTTTCAGCTAAGTTTCCCTTTAATAATTTATTTTACGAGGACCCAGGCGATTACTTGTTAATAACATAGAGGGCAAAACATTTTTGACAATAGTGAAATAAATTGTTATGTGCATTCTATCTAATGGGAAAACTGGGTTACGGTATTGTTGAATGTCAAACAACATTCATGAGCACAAGGCACAATTTTTACTTTTCAAGAATCTCACTTCTGTCACTTGTTATTACTCGGGCAAGGCTAAAGAGAAGTGTCTATCGTACAACCTCCTTATAAGGAAGCACAATAGGCCACCATATGTATGTGTAGAGGGTCACTAAAGTATGCAAGGGAGGCCACTGATGTACATACAGTACAGGAGACTCATCCCAGCTTTCGATTGACCGTGAGTTTTGCAAAATGGGATAGGAAAGCGGCCATGAATCATTTTGAGTCCCACTCGTTTAATCAGCCATTTTGAAACTTTCAGCCTCACAAATTAAGTAGAGTTCACATGCAAGAACACTAAACCCTAACCCGTAACATAAACCTAACCCTAACCGTCAATATATAAGTTCCCAGGTAAACAATGAGGTCTCACCCACATAGAGCTAGGGTTCACAGGTAAACAACGAGTTGTCACTGGCCTAGGATTTATAGGCAAATGATGAGTTTAAACCAAAATATAGAGGGGGGAAATATTCCAGAAAATGTTGTAAACATAATGTTAAGAAATACCGTAACTGGACAGGTATTTTTTTAAACATGAGTAACTATCCTAAAATAGCCCAGTCTATGCTTTTATAAGTCTTATCTGTGGTCTTCTCCCACGTGTATTCAGCCAACCAGCAGTCTTGTTGCTTTCCATATTGTACATGTATGCCTGCCACTCCTGTTCTACAGTACATTGTATCTTTGCTTTTCTGGCATACACGTTTGCTGAAAAAAAGGAAGAGTACATGTACAACATTACTGTTCGCAGTGTTCTTGCCACTTAATTTACATTATTTTGGAAATTAAAGTCATTGTTTTTGATTTTCAAGTTGTCTGTGTGCCCATTAGAGACCCCACTAACAATGAAAGTATCTAATGTTATTTTAATTAAGAAATTAAAACTAAAATCAAAGCAATTATAGAATACCCCGGCTCAAATGTTAGGTGGAGACGACAACATGTCAATGCGTTAGTCCATATATGGTTCTCTCTCTAAAGAGATGTCTGGATTTGAATGAGTCTTGTAGAACGAAGCAACATGTATGATGTGAATACGTCAACACGTTAGAGAGATATGTCTGGATGTGAGCGAGTCTCTCCGTTCACAGTAGTAGAACGAAGCAACATGTATGATGTCAATGCATTGACATGTTGGCATCAACACCTAATGTACTTGAGTGGGGGGGATTCTGCAATCTATCCCAAAAACCAAACTTTTAAGGATTACTCTGGTTTCTTTGTCATGAAAATGATAAACCTTTTTCAAAATAAATAAAGAATTACTGACAGACAACCTATTGACAAATGTAAACAAGCAGGTAATATTAAGCCAACATAAACACTACATGTATATACTGTACATGTAGCTATTACATATTAGGACTGAACATGAAGCCAAGAATATTATTTTGTAATCAATGCTTGCCAACTTAAGTCCTCAAAGGAGTCCTGCCTACAAAATTGGGTCTTCAACATTTCCTGTACATCCAAAAAAAAAACATGGGAAAACCTACAGAGATGCATGTTGACAGATAATAATAACCTTGAATTTGCAATGGCACCACGGGGCTGATCTTAGCCAGGACCTGGCTAAATTACAAGCGTGTTGGTTTTTATGGAGGGAGGAAAACCTGAGAACCCGGAGAAAAACCCTCGAAGCAAGGGTAATATATAAGATACCAACAAACTCAACTCACATACAGTATAGCGCCGCTTTGGTGATCGAACCTGGGCTCTACAAAGCTAGATATTTGCTAAAAAAAACTCAACATCTTGCCATTTCCCACAGATCCAGAGGTGAGAGCCACCCCGGCTCATCCTGTTTTTACACAGTTAGTTCGTCCATGAAATACTCATTTACTTTGTGTTAGTATTATTAAGGGACCTACTGATCAACATATCTACTTGTAGGTAAATTAGGAATTACTTTAAAACTGATCATGACATGATGCAAGGCTTACCATCTATCATCTTCGAACTGTCTTTAGTGTTTCGTTTTCCTCCAAGGATATCAGCCCATAAATAGCCATTCATGGTCCAAACGACGTCTTGATAAGTTCTTAGCTTGGTTCCAAAACTCTTAAACTAGCTAACCTTCTGTAAATCCATTAAAGTTGTAGGACAAGACCGCTCAAAACCAGAAACTGCTTCGTTGATCGTGGCCGTTGAAGTACTCGAAACCTGATATACTCATGAGCGTTGCCGCTGACAAATTTGCAGTACCGTAGTTACCAGTCTCTACTTGTGCACCAGGAGACACGGTTGTACTCGCGGAACAACTGCGGACTCTTCTGGACTATTTTCAAAATATTATTTCGTACTTTTGAATTATTTTTCATTTATTAATGCATAAGCAATGTACATGTACATGCTAACTTCCTCACAAAGTAGAAACAATTTAAATAGTTATTCGCATCTGAGAAAATTTCCGGACACTGCTTTATGTTATATATCCAATCATTGCGGTCTACGGTAAAGGAATCAGCCCATGACACCAGACTTCATGCCTATGTGGTTTCAAAGAGTAGGAAAAATAATTTAAAATAATAGGGTCAATATGACTCATGCTAAAAAGCTAAATTGACCCTTATTGTAGGACTAAAATGGCCTAGGGACCAAATTAGAAATAATGGGGTCAATACGACCCATGCTAAAAAACTAAATTGACCCTTATTGTAGGACTAAAATGGCCTATAGACCAAATTAGAAATAATGGGGTCAATACGACCCATGCTAAAAAGCTAAATTGACCCTTATTGTAGGACTAAAATGGCCTAAGAACCAAATTAGAAATAATGGGGTCAATACGACCCTTGCTTAAAAGCTAAATTGGCTCTTATTGTAGCACTAAAATGACATAAAGGGGCCAAATTAGAAATCTATGGGGTCAATTTGTTTGTTGTTGGGGCTGATTTGGCCTCATTTTTCAAAACGACCCCTATAAGAGCCAAATCAGCCCTAGTGCCTTTGGGGCTGATTTGGCTTTTTGGGCTGAAACAGCTCTTTTGAATTTACAGTGTATGTATAATGTTCTTTATATTTTTCATCATGAGCCCGCAGTAATCCACCGTACCGAAAATAATGGCGGCTTTACCCACAATCCTTTGCGCACGAAAATCTTTAAATCCGTTATAAAATCGCTGTAGAGGTTTCAAAACTTAAAAACAACCCAGTACAAGTGCTGTTGCCAATACACTGTCATTAAAAAAATAGGCGATTTCTACGTGTGTGTTTTACTGTGTTAGTATATTGATAAAGTGTCCGAAGACTACTGCGTGCAATGCTGATCAAATACAACGCTTGTCAAGGTTTATACGATATTTCGGCTGGCCAGTACCAGCCTTCTTCAGGTTTATTTTACAATACTGTGTTAGGTTCGCAAGGAATTGTGGTCAATTGACAGCCGCCATCTTTTTAATTCGGTACGGTGGATTCACTCTTTTCAGCTGGTGGCTATCTTGGATTCAAAGCGAGGCAATCCTTTGTTTTTGCCAGGTTAGCCTCGTAGTGAGGAATAGTCAAAACGAGGCTTACCTGGCAAAAACAAAGGATTGCCTCGCTTCGGATCCAAGATGGCCACCAGGTGAAAAGAGTTAATTGGCGACAGCTGTTGCGGTGTCCCTTCCCTGTTACGAATTGATATCAGAATTTGACTAATAAGCCGTAATTTCACGAGCTATGACTTAATTCTAAAGTTAACTGTTAAGGCCCATTCAGATTGCGAAATGTTGAAGCGCCATATTCATTCAATGCTAATCGTCATAACTATTAACATTGCAGTCATACGTAACTATGGCTATATAATAGGCGTAACAACCACCGTACCGAAAAAGATGGCGGTCGTACATTTGACCACAATTCCTTGCGAACCTAACAGGGTAAAACACGTAGAAATCCCCCCAAAAAATTTCAAAGACAGTGTATTGGCAACAGCCCTTGTACTGACTTGTTGTTAAGATTTAAAACCTCTCTACCGCGATTTTATAACGGATTAAAAGTTTTGCGCGCCATCTTTTTCGGTTAGGTGGATTGAGCTACGAGGTAGTCGGTTAGGCTGCTGGCTTGCTCGGTCAGGTTATATACTCTCGATCTAGCTCATGAGTCGCCAACTTTAAGCCTCCCTCAGCTCATTACAACCCTGCTTAAATTTTGAACAACGTCGCTCACAACCACTCAGCTCAAGTTCAGAACGATGTCGCTCACTACAGTCCTACCCAAGTTTAGAATAACACCGGTCTAGTTCAATACACCGCCAGTCAAGCTCAGGACGAGGATCAAGCACGTGACATCGCTTCTATACAAGATGACTCCCGGCCGTCCTAGAACCCCCCGCGTTTTTGATTGCCGCAATTTTAAAGTTTCTACGATAAATATATGCGTTATTAAGAACTGAATATTCCTGTGACGTCACATTTTCTGACGTCATGGGTCTAACATCAGTCATGCTTTCTAAATTGAAGAAACATAAAAAAACATATCGCGGCTATTCAGTGTACAATAAGTACATTTCCTCGTTAAAACCCGAAAAATACTCGAATCGGTTATTTTTAAAAGACGTTTACATAAATACATGACGTCATAATGACGTACCTCTTTTCAAAGTATTTCCTCTCAAATTTGAAAATTCTAAAAAACATACGATTGTGGGTACAGATCTAAACTTTAGATTGCTAGATTGACATGAACAAATATTTTATACTCTAAAAGATGAATGAAGATGTTATTTTGTAAATGGTTCTATATTTTATTAGGAGTGTTCCTGTGCCCTTGTGTTGGCCCCTAACACAGTAGATGGTGTCTATTTATAGTCGCGAAGTTCTGGTATGCGATTACGTTGTCTTTTGTTCGCTTGCGCTTTAGTATTTTTTAGCAGTTTGAACCGTGTTAATTACAATTTTTCAGTGCATCCTGATTGGTTAAAAGTGACGGCCTTTGTTTCTTCTCGCGGGAAACTCTAAAAATAACTCTACCGTCTACAGTGTTGTATGACAATATAATGTGGGAAGAGGAACACTCCTCTGTAATATACTCCTGATTGTATATATTTCCCAATTTTGGCGGGAAATTTACCAAAATTCACAATTTAATAACTTTTCTCCCTCTTAACCAATCGAATTCGGTTTTTCGGTTACTTTGTTGTCAACGTGATGGAAAATCGAAAATATGAAACTCACTGATGTTAAAGGTAATTGAAAGCATTGAGCAACTTATTATAAATGAATACATGACGTAATTGTGACGTCATCACGATTTCTACGGTAGTGAAAATCATTGGATTTTGTTTTGGTCATCCGTCTTAATCCTCCCACAAAAATTCAATCTTCTACGTTGTCAACTTTTGAAAATATAGCAACGTGATCGATTTGAGGGTCATTTGTGCCAACCGTGATGTTCACTATCGTGTCACTGATATACCAGTACATCGATCCACCGTGTCTGTATACAGCCAGATACTGTTTAGTTCTATCAGCGACACATATTGCGACACACTCATCTTAGTTTATAAAGCTTTGCATTCACAAGTTCCATCTTATATAACTAGTCTTTTCCAGAAGAGAACATCATCCAATAATGTACGTGGTCAGTCTACCTTGGCTATACCTAGAGTTAACAGTACTAAATATGGTCTTCACTCCTTTAGATATTCTGGTGCTAAGTTATGGAACTCACTTCCCGATTATATTCGTAATCTACCTTTAAACCAGTTTAAATCCACTATCAGGTCTCTTAATTTTTCTAATGAATGTTGCTCCTTTTGTAGCACTTCATAACTTTATTTAATCTGTCCATTTCTCCCCTTCCCACCGACGTCACAACCACTATTATACTAGCAATTGTAAATAATTTATTAATTAGCTTATATTTTAATATTAATTTAGTTGTTTTATTTAATTTGTCTTTACTTATAATTGTTATTCTGTTTTCGGAGATATTAGCATGTATTTGCTATCTTAAATTCGAAGCAAAATAAAGGTTATTGTATTGTATCAGGGTGTTAACAACCTTTTCTTGCAATACGTCCACCATGCATTAATAAAGAAAGCTCTTTTTCTCTTCTGCAGGGAAATACGGAGGCCCCAATTCTCCACAACAAATTGGTAAGATTTTCATTGTTATTAATGCAGCAATACCAAAATCACGGTTTATACAAGAAGGGGCGATTTCACGGTACTAGACCGTATGTGCTATGACGTCAGTTGACTGATTTTACCAGAATCCTTTTCGAATTCTTTTTCTTATTCAGATTTTAAAATTCCTCTGAGAATACCAAGACAATGGTCTAAATTAGAAGAACAAAAGAATCAACGCAAAGTATTCTGACATGGTTGTAGCAGAAGCCCCATTTCCTGGAGCGTCCATCTCCCATACTACGTCTGCGATGCAGCGTTTTTACAGACCGGGTTATTTTTAGAATGTGTTTTCCGCGAGTTTGGTTCCGCTAGCCAATCACAAGCGTTTATGTAATTTTAATTCAAATGATTTAAATGATGTTGCAGCCATGTTGGTGGACAAAACTAGAGAAGCTAACAATCCTGTTTCGTTGACAACTTGCTGCGATGAAACAAACAACGAGAAATGAAATCTAAAAATAACTCGGTCTGGGAAAACGCCGCATCACGAATAGACGCTCCGTGTAATGGTTGCTGCAGGCGTAACGCCCCCTAGCGGGGTCGAGGAACAGCGCTCCAGGGGATCCAGGGGGTGAAGTCCAGAGAAGCTCCACGTACTTCAGGATATTGCAGTGTAAAAGTAGTTGTCTGCTTGCCGCATTGAAATATTTTATTCAGATTTACAATCTTTAGGGGAAAATCTAGACGAAGCGAGGGCGTCAGCTTACTTCGTGCTAGCTACGGTCATGACTATACACTAAGTTATATCCTTCCTTTCTTGAAGATAACTTTATTACAAACAGCCATTTGTTACCTCATTTAGCTTCTTATAAGTACACTGAATCACAATTTATATTTTTCCTAACATTTGATATTCTTGAAGTTCTGGTATAAAAGAGCAATGGCCAGGCCATGATGCCTTCAGTTGTCACTCAGCCTTTGTGGAGTGAACATGATGTGATGCTCCGCTTGTATTGAGTGTGCCAAACTGTTCAATATTCTAATTGAATTGATCCACGTTGATTGAATTAGTAAGGGCTGTTCTTAAAGTGTCGCCAATAACCCGGCAGTGATTAATGAACAGCTATCTTCCCTCTGTTCACTTTATTTTAAACCTTAACATCGAGCATTCTACTGCCGGTAGAAGACTGATATATTCGCTTGTTTTCTTTTCGGCTCTACAATTTGAATGTTCGAGTTCCAAAGACGTGTTATACCGGAACTTAGCGTTTAAGAAATCTGGAAATTTATGATTAGAAACTCCACCTATTTTCCTTGAAAACTAACCCCTTTTTTTATTTCTAAGGTTGCATGACGAGAGATTCCAAAGTATGGATCCGCGAGACAGGCGACCTTTACACACAAGGCTTGGTCACCAGGCTTTGCGCCAACAATGCTACGATTCTCATGGCCAGCGGTCTTAACCTCACAATCCCTCGTAACCAAAGTTACACGTCTGTTTCCAAGCCCCTTGTGTTAAATGATGAATCTTTTGGGCTTTTTAACTCTCTTGCAATTAGAGACAGATTATTAGCATCTTGGAATGAATCAGACAAATATTACTTTGCTGAAGTATATAGAGTCGAAGGCAGGTAAGGAAAATAATGCTCTGCAAAGATACAATACTTTTGCAGCTAACAGTCACGTACTGATATTTCATTTCAATAACGAATGAAACGAGCTCGTGATCCCATGGGAAAGGCTTTAGTGGATGGCAAACAACTTCAAAACGCTGTCTTAGAAAGATTGACAGTCGATTGGAGGCGGAAAATAGCATTTACAAACAGGTTTTGCTAATGACATACCGATCTCGACAGGTGCCTTTAAATAAATGAAGTAAGATTTTGTTGCCATCCAGCACAACCACGTGATTGCCTAACCGCTGACCTGATAATAGGCCATTTTGACGATGTTGCGCGCGCAGCTAGAAAAATGGCTATCCGTTTTAAATAACTAAAGGCTGGTGAACCAGAACGAGTCTTAGCAGCTCGCGTCTATTGTTCTACTGATGCGTGCGCAACATAGTCAAAATGGTCTATTAGTATAGTATAGATGGTTATCACGTTAGCTTTAATGACAGAAGGTTCGGAACAGAACCATAAAAACCTGACATGATTTTCTCTCTACTTTTTTACTCTTCTGTTTATCTGTGAACCCTAAAACCTCGTCGTTTACCTGGGAACTTGTTTTCGAAGTGGTTAGGGTACGTTTTATGGTTCGGATTAGGGTTTGTGTTTGAGACTGGCGTTTGAAGTCGATTGAGCGATTCCTGTCTCAAGGAGTGCGTCGAATTGAGTGGCGATTTCAAGGGCGATGCCAGGAAACAATTATTGGCTTGCAGTTATTCCTAAGGGAATAAAATAACAAAATCGTAGCCGCCATGTTGGTTGGTAGGAATAAAATTAGCTAATGAGGTATCCAACATGGTCACCAGTTCAATTGACCTACCAATATTCTTGTAGTGACTGCGGTTCATTATTAATGCATTTTCTCAAACCTCATACACACCTACTAAAAATCTACCCCAAAAATTAATTTAAAAAACCTAACAATTTCCATGTAACGCCATATCATTCATAGATCACCGGAGCCTGTAAATGCACCTGAGCTATAATGGATAATTTTACACAGTTTACAAGGGGTTTTCAAGTGATCTCTTGAAGTGGCCGGGTATTCGATTCAGCAGTTAAGCCAACGGATCAAGAGAGCCTTAATTTATTGAATGTTACAAACTACGCAAGTTTTATATTTTAAAAGAAATGTTGGAGATTATTGCCAACATGGAATGATAATTTTACGGCATTTCTGTTTTCAAAGGAATTGAAAAGTGATTTACAACTATAAAACCATGATTCTATATCCATTCGTATCGTATGCATACTTTCTAAAAGTGTTCATATCATACGAACTGTATCCTACAGTTTTTGTTTTCAAAATCTGAAATTCCTTATGAAATCAAAAGCTTTGTTATGACTTACTTTTCATTTCTCAGTCACATTACAACGTATACCAGCGAGAGACGAATCAACATCAAACTCTACAAAATATCCGTCAAGTTCGTCGGTACAAATTTTATCAAATCCATGTACGCAGGAAATGTTCGACGAATAAACCAGAAATACACTGTGTTCTGTCCACCTGGTAAGTTAGTATAAAATATATCCCATAAAATATATATTCGTTTGTGAAAAGATTATGGTATAAGACGCACAAAAATATAAATACTAAATCAGTACAGTATAGAATCATATCAACAAACTATAAAAGTCCTAAAATATGGCATAAAGGAGAACATTGGAAGAGGGTCTGAATGGGGGGATCTACATGTCAGTTGTCAGCTAAAATTTTGGCCATTTGTCAGTTGTCAGTTAGCCCAAGTTAATAATTACTAGAGAAAATTTACAATGTTTGACCCACAAAAACCAAATTTGTCAGTTGTCAGTTAGTTTTAGGTTGTCAGTTGTCAGTAAAAATATCGTCATTTGTCAGTTGTCAGTTATTTTTAAGGCCGTTTGCCAGTAGACAGTTAACCCCAATCAGACCCTCTTGGAAGAAGAGCCAATTTTAACGTTAAACTTTAAAATACTGAACTCACTGTATGCGAAGTGTTTTTTTATCATGGTAGATGAGAGCAGGGTCTTGAATTACGATTCTATTGAAATGAAAATAGGCCAATACCAGCAAGGAATACAACATATCCTTCAGTTTATATCAAGAGTGTGTAAAATACCTTATGTTGAGCGAAGAAACCTGATCATGACGGTGTGCGTGCTTATGTTATGTAAACAAAGAGGGTAATGTATGTATCGTATCGTAGGAGGTACTAAGTTTCAGAAGGAACGAATATTTGTGAGATAATTTTGTAGTGAACAGCAGAGAACAGTACAGAGTAGAATGTTGTGCAAGATATTTGACACCAGATGATACAGTGGTCCATTTTACTGGCAAAGAACCTGTTATGATTTGCTACCGGTTAGGCTAATTTGGGGTACCGTAAAGTCCTGCTTATAAGCCCTGCGCTTATACAACATTGGGTACGGGTTTTGATGGGGTTTATAAACGAGGGTGATAATTCCGAGAGGCTTATAACCGGAACGACAAAAACGCTCTGAAATGCGTTAACAGATAGCTACTTCTTAAACACTAGTCTTCTCACTGCACCAAAAAATTAATAATGTGTAAATATTCAAGATTATAGGTCTTCGCTTTACTAGTATTCAAGCATGTAACATTACGATAATGAACCGTTCTTTCAATAGGTGGGAGAGGAGAGGGCTTACAACCGAGGGTGCAGTTTGTCACCAGACTGATGGTCCTATAGCCCACCGGGGAGGGGGGGGGGGGGGGGGGGGGGGGTGGGGTTTATTATCGGCTTATAAGTGGTATTCTACGGTAGCTAATAAACTTTCATTGTCATTACATAGATTCCTACAGTTGCCCTGGTGAACCTCCCGTGTCTCCAACCCACCCTCTCCACCCATCGAACAAAAACTCATTAAGCGATCTCTTCAGCTGCTACCAGCAAGATAATCGCCGACCTACTGGCCACGTGATAGCTCGATACAAGACCCCGGATGTTCTCCAATGCGCCATGTTGTGCTCCAGGCATGCGCAGTGCGAATCCTTTAATTACTGTGGATCTGCTGTAAAACTGTGTGAACAAGTTGCTTTAAACTGTGAGCTCGGTGGTTCAGAAAAGGATGCCAAGGAATGGATTGAAAATGACGGTTTCAAAATTTGTTCTCGTTTAAGAGATGCTGAAGGCCGTGGCTAGGAAAGTCCCGGAAGTTACGATTCTACAAACCAACTCGATAAGTCAAGAGTGAGATTAAAATCGCAAGGATTTGACATTGATGAGGCTTTATAGTCGAAGTATACGTTTTAAGCTCAATAGACTGCATTCATAAACAGGGTTCCCATGGTCAAGCAAAATTCAGGGAAAAACTAAAAAAATCCCAAATTTCAATGAAACGTCAGGGAATGGTGTTTACCTGCAAACTGATATGTGAGAAATTGGCGCATCTAATTTGCATAATTTGGAAGAAAAATATATAGAGGGAAACTAATGCTACAGCATGAAAGATCGCATTAAAACTGTTCACTGTTTAATAGAACAATGTGTAGAATTGCTGTCAGGTTATAGGCAATTGATCTGTAGGAAAACATGAAAGCGAGGCTAGAGGGGCCTCGATTGTTTTTCTCGTACAAGTCTGTTTACAGCGGTTTTCCCTGTATCGCGACCCTTCGTTTTCCAAACTTCAGTTCGATTTGGTTTTTTTATGTTCCGTCAATCATGTGAGGGGGCGTGGCTTTATGCAAATGTCCACGATACGCACTCGCCCAGCTTCGCCCGCTCACCGAGACTCGTGAGACGGGAGAAGTTTTTGCGGTGAACCATGTCATACTACATAAACGTCTCAGATTCTCAAGATACGGAAACTGTCGTCAATGTTGAGTTGCCAGACAGTCAAGAGACCCAGATATGGGATGACAGCAAAAATGAAACGGTAAGCTTGATTTCGAGTTGTGTCGTCGTTGCAAATCATTTCCCAGTCTAGTTTAGTACGAAGCAAGCACTGAAAAGGTTAACATTTCAGCCAGTTATTACCGAGTCAAGAGTGTTTGCCAACAAACAACTTTGTGATGATTTTATAGCGAGAAGTTTGCCTGTATTTGGGAACCAGAGAGGGGATCGAAGGTAACTGGTGCAGAACAGACAGCATTCATATTGCCTCACCGATGGACCTTTACGACATTGCAGAAGCGCGTACATGTAGTTACATTTTGAACATTTTCATTCAAGAAAACCAGCAGTAATTATGTTGTTTTTCGAGTGAGCATTTTACGCTACCAAATATAACTTAATATGAAGTCTACAAATGTATGCAATGAAATTGAAGTTTTGTATGGTATAAACACCCGGGGTCTGGGGTTTCAGTAAGCGTACTTACTATGCTATGTAAACTTAAAGTCACTATATCGGTCACTTTTAGCAGACAATCTAGCCTATATATCATAATCAATTTCAGTTATTTGCCTTGGTCGTGCCCAACAGCATTTTTCTGCATATTCAACAGTTAAACGATGACAACTCACCGCTTAGCCTCCTCAATCTTCCCGGCCTCCGTCGATATTCAATTGACTGGTTTGTTAGGAAGAGTCGTTTCACCTTTTTGACAAAAGTCTTTCCCACGTGGAGAACTTGAGCAATATCTTTTATCCTCCACCCTTCCCTCAGCATGAAAACAACTCTCCACCTTATTTCTTTAGTCATTTTTCCATGCAGTTTGTGCTTTAATACTCCCGTCTCACGAGTCTCGGTGATCGTGAGCGGGCGAAGCTGGGCGAGTGTGTTGGTGGTACATTTGCATAAAGCCACGCCCCCTCACATGATTGACGGAACATAAAAACCCAAATTGAACTGAAGTTTGGAAAACGAAGGGTCGCGATACAGGGAAGACCGCTGTAATTTCCGAATGGCTGTTACTTCATTGCATCATTGCTCTTTCACACGGTAATGACGTTTTCTGCACATGTGTATAAACTATTGCAATATAAATAAACATACTCGAGTTGTATAAACGACGAAAGAGGGAAGAAATCAGATGCAGTCAGTTGCCACGTGAATGGTGCGGATATGTGGCGCAATGGGCTAGTGCACAGCACTTTGAGCAAGTGGTTCAGAGTTCCATCCTGTTCGACTTTTCTCTGATGCGAGTAGCTTGTATAGCTTTGAATGGGCCTTTTGCAGGAATGCAATCACGTGGATGTACTGGACAGCCAAAAAATTGACTTCATTTATTTAAAGGCACTTGTACGAGATCGGTAGTGTTATTAGCAAAACCTGTTTGTAAATGTTATTTTCCACCTCTAATCGATTGTTTTTAAAGTTGTTTCCCGTCTAGTGAAGCGACAAGCTCAATTCATTGGTTTTTGAAGTGATATATCAGCACGTGAGTGTTCCTGCCAAAGGCATATTCCCTTAATCGGGAAGCTCCGACGTGGAAGAAAGTTAAAGCTAGGGCACCGTCGGCACTAGCTGCCATGGGAGAACATTCTGATAGAGTGAAGGAGTGGCGCAGTGGTTAAGCGCTTCGCCTCTCACCTCTGTGGCCCAGGTTCGATTCCCGGACACGGCGCCATATGTGAAGTAATATTTCAAAGCCTCCAATTCGGACTGGGCGGGATTTCAAGTCCGCGCAATTTATAATAGTTCCAGTCCGAGGCGGAGCCTTGAAATCCCGTCCAGTCCGAATTGGAGGCTTTGAAATGACATCTCATTGTCATTAATTATTCAAGAGGGATGTTGTTTCTATTCCGGGTACAGGTTGACAATTGATTTGTTCATCATAATGAAGCAGTTTATTGTTTCTTGTCATTTGGGACTTCAATGTTCCAGTTAGAAATTCAAATTCAAAACTGAATTTTGTAAATTTGGCGTCATTTCAACAGTGGCTTCTCGTGAAAGAGAGAGCGATGAAGAAGAGTTTAGACCACTCAACCGTTTCAGAAAAGCGCGAAGCCGTGCGGAAGAGGAAGACATGTTGGTAAAAGCTGTATACCGCTGTCAACGCATTACAAGAACAGTTGGGCAGTAAAAGTATTTGAGGAATGGAGGAACGCATTAGAGAACAAAATTGCTGCTTTGGAGGCCACAAGCTTTACCATTCCGCTAGAAAGCATAGAAAACCTTGATGTTGAGATGTGGGAAATATGTCAGCCTCGTCCTTAAATTTTTGGGTTAGAAAGTTTGTACAAGAAGTAGGCGACAAGAAAGGTTGTCGATATCCTGGTCGAACGCTCTATCAGGTTGTGGCTGGTCTTAAACGACACCTAGAGTAAACAAACCGGAGCGATGTCAATATGTTGGACAAATCCAATATGTGGTGAGTTTAGCAAGCTAATTTCTGTGACTAACATTTAGTATTACAAAATTTAAAATATAGCCAGTGAGCGAAACGTGAGAGCGCTTTTGGTAAATGTCATTGAGTAATCAGTTTGACAATTAGTGTGTGGGAACTGTAATTTGCTTATAAATAAGTTTGAAAAATAGTGTCTTGTAGCTAATTTAACGAGAAATCGATCAGTAATAAATGAATTGCATTTGTAGAGTTTTATAGATTCATATATGGTAGGAGTACTTTGAAGCAATTTGGATCAGTCCAAGGCCTGAATTAATTTTGTTCAGGTCCAAGGACTGGAGAACAATTGGTTGAATGTACTCCTGGGAGTACTTTACTTTACCTCGTGAATAATTAATGAGGATGAGATTTGAGTTTGTTGGTATCTCGCCCTTGCTCCGACGGTTTTTAACCGGGTTCTCCGGTTTTTCTCCCTCCACAAAAAAACTAACACGCTAAATTCCAATTCGTCTGTGGATTAGCCGGGTCCTGACTTTGATCAGCCCCTATGGTTGTTTCAGGTCTCGTTAGAAATTTAGTTTTTTTTAACTAGCTAGAAGTAACCCAGGAAGTAATCCTGAAGTGCGTTCGAAGTGGTTGTCCGAGTGGACTTTAAGAACAACAGAGGGAACAAAAAACGAGGCAAAGTGCAATGTACAAATTACTTATCCAGAAAATACAGGAGTATTAATATCAAGTGGTTTTAGGATGAGTCCGGCGAGGGAAGGGCATTGTGAATGTTATATATGGCACTGACGTGAAACGAAATCTAAAAGTATCTAGTTGTCAAATGTCAACAAACAATAAATTAGAATCAAGTATAGCGATGTTTCGTGTTGATAAACATTTCAATTGTTATGCTAATGTCCAACCATTATTTCAATAAAAAACCGCTTTGTGTCAGGAATCAATGGGACTCTGGTTGGCACATTAATGACAATGGATGACGTGGAAGTGAACATCGCTATACACTGTTGTATTTTAATATGCTGAGGGCTTCATTATACCCACAGATGGCTACATCAACAACAACAACTGTATTTACACCTGGAGATTACAAGTTAACTAAATTCGTTCGTTATTGATATAGGTTAGGCATTGGTTACCTATATAGAGTAACAAAAAAGCTAATCTAGCTCGGTAACGCAAGTATTAGAGAATTTGTATAAATATATGCAGTCGGAAAGAGGACAATTAAACATAGATAACGATGAGTACAAGTACAAACATCTAGAGTAGACTAATGGCTATTGAAGAGGTAAACGTGATACATGCAAGCATTGTATACATAGAAGAATATATGAAAGGATTTACAGTCAAATTATCAAATTATCATTATTGAAATATATATATTATACATGTAATCATTGTAATTTTATTTAAGGTAGGAGTCAATAAAGTCTGCTTTGATTTTTTAAAAGCTTTTTTTATTAAGGGCTTTGTTTTGTTCATTTATGGAATTCCAAATAACTGGGCAATCAGTGTTCTTTCGAAGAAAGATTCTCCCATAGGTTGTCCAGATAAACTTGTAATTCAGGTCTTTCTTCAATTTGAGAGAATAGTTGAAGAGTTCCTTGTTCATTGGGGATAACGATTCTGAAATATAGACTTTATTTTCGGCTATATGGCCAACATTCATGTCCTTGGTAGTTACATTCTATAATTTCCTTCGAGCACGGTACATTTCGTCCCTCAAAGTCACTTCACAATAATTAAAGGTGGGTTCTTTACTGCATCGCTATGGGAATGTGGTTGACGACTCATCGGAATACGGTGACTGATAGATATATCTTCTTTATCCAGATTCACATCGATGAGGGAACCAAGTCGAGTTATGATTTCGGTGGTATCTTCGTCTGGAACAAGAGGAATGCCTTTAACTTCGAGGCAATCTCGACGAAAGTACTGATCCATGTTGTTCAGTAATATTTTCCTTCTGTTGGTTAACTTCATTTGACAGTTGGTTTACCTGGGACTTTAAGATCTTGTTTTCCTTAGAAAGTTCTTTGATTCTTACATCGTGTGTTCCAAGTTTCTGGATTAATTGGTCATACTGAGCACAGACCATATCTAAGGCCATTTCAGAATTGGCGCCAACTTCTTATCGAATAGCGACTCCATCTGGGCAAGATTTTCTTCACTTGAGGACATATTGATTGAAATAACTGCTTTCCTTTCAGTATTGAAGTATTTGATTAATCGTGTAATAAATTGTTGTCTACTAAACTCATCTAAAGGACCAAATACGACATGAAAAGATGGAGCGACAAGAAACACGACCGCCATCTTTGACCGACCGGCTATGTTTGTTTCATAAAGGGCTTTGTTGATTTGGTTCTTCAGCGTTTCTGTTTGCACATACCCATGCAGAGATTATACTGCCTCTACAGCAAACTTAAGCGAAGCGAAGCGCCTCCAGCGAGGAGCGAAGTGACTAGAAGGCGAGATAAATTTATTACCAACGGCTCTTATCAAACCCAACACGGAAAACAAACCTGACACCCAGCATATAGTTTACACCCTACGACCATCGTAATATCGACTGTTCTACTTGTACGTAGTCGTAGTGCTTTGACTTCCATACCTTCCATTAAGGTGTGGCACAAGCTAGAGTAGTAGTATAGCAGGTATAGCATTCCCTTCGACCGCCACCCGGTTAGCTGAGTGGTTAATCTCCGGTCTGTCATGCGAAAGGTCGCGGTTTCAAACCCCGGCCGGACCATTACACTCAGTCTTAAAGTGCCTATAAGCCCATTTTTTAAAATCATAGATATCGATTCTACATCAAGTGAATAGTAGAATAGCAATATATTTCTTAATTTGAGTGTTATGTTTACGAGTTAATTTCTATTTCCAATATGCTAAGTAAGTAGGCTGAGTATTGCAGCTTAAAGCTGATGGGGGCCTGCTTTTACTCCTCACACACTCCCCACTACATTAACTGTTTTGGTTAAACTACACTCGACTCACGGTTTATTTTTACGGAGGGAGGAAAACTGGAGAACCCGGAGAAAAACCCTCGAATGCAGATAAGGAATCAACAACAAACCTAACTCGCATACGTGCCCGAGCCGGGAATCGAACCCGGGAATCGAACCCGGTACCGCAGCGGTGAGAGGCGAGTGTTTTACCACTGCGCCAACCTGCATGACACAGAAGGCGAACAAAGAAAATTGTTCGCTTGCGAACTATAAATTTTATGCCTTCTCAGTTTAAAATTAATTATACATTACATATTTGGACATTAGGCGTGACGTCACGTAGAAGAGTGCCGGGTTTCTCTCAGTCGGGTGACTTGCGAGCACGTGAGAGAACTTGCTGGATGAGCATCGAGTTTAGCCACAATTTTTCACTTATTTGGGTAAGTTCTGTCCACATTACTACTTGTAGAGGTTATATTCTAGACATTTAGTCGCGGATAGTCGCACTTTACTAAGCGCTCTTTCTTTTGCTCCCCTGGAAGCGGCGTTCCCGCCATTTTAACAACGGTCTTCGCTTTTTCTTCCATTCGCATTATGATAACGTCCTTGCCACACGTCCTTATCCTCGTGCATTCTTTTGTTAGGCGATTAGAGTAGGATTTACGGGGCAATTTCATGCAATTTTGACGAACAAGCTTCCCCAGCTTCCATTTGGAAGCATCCACACGTATTTCATTGCATAGCATTGGATTGGAACAGTCAAAAAAGTTTGACAATATGATCCTACCATAAGCGGTTTGGGATTGTGTTGCTTTCTGTTGTTGTTTATTACTCGGGCCAAGCCTTTGGCCGGCACGAGTCAGAAATCGCAAGTGGTTTTATCCCTCCATGTTGTGAGTTGGGACAACACGTGACAGGGTCAATCAATCAGATTCGATATCGCTCGGGACACTGCGGGACACTTAATGTATTACTCGGGCCAGGCCTACGGCCGCCCGAGTCAAGTTTCGCAAATATTTTTTGTCCGTGTTGCGAGGTGACAGGATCAACCAATCAGATTCGATATCTCTCGGGACACAGCGGGACGCTTCAAGTAATTTAATTTCTTTACTTAAAAACTCTGCAGTCGGCAGCCGGGAGAGCTGAGGATTGTCTGTCGCGGAGCAAATTTCTCTCAAATTTGGAGTCCCATCTCTCAAATGTAAGCAGATTAATGTTTTATTTAGCTTCATTCGTGGGAAAGCCTTCCAACAGGCTCAGGATATTTCAACTGGCGCCCTTGTCGGAACCGAACTTAGGACGTTTTTACCCAGACTGGAGATTATAATATTCGACACGACGAACACCACACGACACGAGTGGCCAAAATGCGAGCGACGTTTGCTGACAGCAAAGGTTTCTTCGATGGAAATAGCAAGATGTTGAGTTTTTCTAGGAGGATTTGGATGGAAATTTCTCACATTTTACGAAAGGATTATGGATAACTGGCGCTCCTAAAGTCTAAACGCACGTGGTGAAATGACATTTGTAAGTAAAATACACATAACACTTGTTGCATTTAATATTCGTTTCTGTTAAAAGTAATGGCATCAAATATAGTAGTACATGGACCGATTCCTCAGTAGTTCCAGGCCAGCGTCGACACTGAACTGAACTGAAACTTTATTTATCCACGCGCGTAATTCGTATTGCCTATATTGGTTTTCATACAGAAGCCGTGCTATAAATATAGTCGCATCAAGTATGACTACATATTAAACTTAATATAAACGTATTTCCTTTTTTGACAAATACTGTAGCAGTAAAAATACTCTACTAAAAATAACAACGCATATTCATGTTTAAAAAATTAAGAATTTTAACTCGGTCACTTCATGACGTATTCAATGTCTCAGATGTATTTATAATTTCATTTGAATAGAATTGGATTAATTTTATCTGAACAAAATTTGGCCCATATAACAGAAAGATGGTAAGCCTCCGGTTTGCTTAAACTGCGTTCCAGTAAGCTCAGTGGTTAAGTGTCAGTCTGTTGTGCAGGAGGTAGTGGGTTGACAAATCGAGATAGGACCTTAAAATAACTGGGATAAGGTGCTGCCTTTGCTTTGACATCTGCAAATGGTTATCCCTTCATGTCTTCTTGGATCAGAATGTTAAATCGTAGCCCGACACTGAGAACGCAACCAAATCTCTGGTAGTGACCACCCTCAAGTTTAGTGGAATTATATAGTTGTATAGATCTAGATATAGAGTAAATGAATTTGTCCCCAATTATAGCAGCACCATGCTAAATACATTGACACTCTCCTCTGTTAGTAGTGATAGTACTAGTTCCCTTGGTGCCACTATATACATTTTATATATTAATATAGGCTAAATCTAGTAGATTACATACTACATAAAACATAATCATGACTGCTGCCTTAAAAAAACTTTTTTGTTGTTGTTGTAAATGGATGGGTAAATAATGCATGTATCAGTAGCTTCCACCAGGGGTGGATCCATGGGAACCATGTCAGAATTAATTGTTTGTTGCCCGTCGGTGAGGGGGGTGGAGCTCACTTTGGTTCATGGATCAGGAACCAAGGGGACCAACCTTTTATGAATTTTTACTAATTGTTGTGCCCCATACCAGGGAATTTGATACAATCACAGGCAGCCCAAGCTCTGTATTTGCACTGTGTGACTATTATTTCACAAAATTCTCAGATAAAAAAATGACTTACCTTAAGAGTTTGTTATTGTCCTGTTGTTTCTCTGGGGTCTAGAAATGGCGGTTATGGGGCATTTCTCTCACTTTGGGTTTTTCTCTCTTCTCTGTCTAAAAGAAAGGAAAGGCTGCACACTCAAATTCAAAACACGATTCACTTGAGGCCGATTTTTCGCACGAAAACCCGTCCGATAGGCGTAATTTCCTCCGTAAGGTGAAAGGTAGATAGTTTTTCTTACCCCAGAAGTTTTCAGACTTGAGAAACATTCCAAATGAACTCATTTCTCAGTTTGAAAAAGCCCTCTCATTCTTCGTCAGAAACTACGTGTTTGCATCGTTTCGTTCATGACCGTTGCAAACTCGGCTTTGTAGCCTGGTCTGCTGACAAAATTCCTCTTTCCGACAGAGGGACAGTCAATAAATTGCCAGATACTTTACTCTCTCCCCACGGGGTCTAACGTGCCGCCCGGTACTGAGTAGCCAATCGCGTGGCTACAATTTCAAACAAGTTGACAACGCTTGAAGACGGCTAGTTCCCAAAGTTCACGGGCTCAGAACTTATACATATATACCTTATTTTGAAACTGGACTACAAGTGAATCGGCTCTATGGTAAAGTGGTGTAGAGCGCGCGCTTCGAATCCAACGATTTGGAGTTCGATTCCCACACCAGCCCGTAACAATAAAAAAAAAATATTTTCTCCTTTCTCCGTTTTATTTAATCTTTTCCTCTATTTTAAGTTATTAGAGCCGCCTTCCACACGAAAACTTTGTTTTGCATTGGCTCTCAAGCTCCAACACGGTCATGACCTCGATTTTTATTTATATTATTATAGTGCAATGATGAGAAAGAATATCATTAACCTCGTATATACATAAAATCCTGTGAAGTATCGAACACTATAGTTTTACAGATTAACGTACTTTACATGCGATCATTTGAATCAATCAAAAAATTAACTGATACATCAATTTGCTTAATTATATTAAAACTCAAACAATAAAATGAAACCAGCAGGCTTTTCTTCTAGCGCTCTTGTGATCAACATGTCCATTAAAGTAACCAGAAAAGTAACTTGTAGCATGTTGCATGGGTTTTATTCTTCGTGATGATATAATTTCTTTCTAATCATGACCGTGTTGGAGCTTGAGAGCCAATGCAAAACAAAGTTTTAGTGTGGAAGGCGGCTCTAATAGCTTAAAATAGAGGAAAAGATTTTTGATATGT
This sequence comes from Actinernus sp. WN-2022, assembly GCA_030867875.1. NCBI lineage: Eukaryota > Metazoa > Cnidaria > Anthozoa > Actiniaria > Actinernidae > Actinernus > Actinernus sp. WN-2022. The sequence continues at coordinate 63,217,557 of JAOWCC010000577.1, read as the reverse complement.
TGCGTATTACAGATTTTATCCCTTTTTAAGTTGAAAAAGTAGTTTTTCATCCCATTTTGATACAAACCAGGTCATAAAACCTGAAAGAAAAATAATTTCAAAATTCCCCGACAGTGTGTTTGAGAAACGGCTATTTTCTACGACTCGTGAAAATTTGAGACAAATTGGACACAACGCGAAAACGCTGTTTTTGGCTGAAAAGAAGAGCCGCCGGAGAAGCTAGGTTTTCGATCATTTCACGGTTGACTAAGAAGTTCCGCCTCCAAGGATAATCTCATTAACTTTAGCCAGTCAGAGCGATCATGTTGTGTTGAATGTCACGGTCGATGCCCGATACTTAAAGTGCCTGTCACCCTTTTGCAATTTTGATAGCCTATGAACCTCCGCAACGTTTTGAGTACTTCTGTGAAGAAATTTTTGGTTTAAAGTGAATACTTTATGTTCTACGCTTATTTGAAATCGTGCAAATGTGACCTTTCCTGACCCATGACCGCGTAAGTAAAAGCCTGGGTCGAAACCTGGGTAGACGCCATCTCATTAATGCATTATTCTCCATGGCGCCTTTTTATCACAACAACATCGATGCATTAGAAAATATACACAGTTTTTGAGTTGTTAGTAAAGAAAAAAGTCATTTTAGTCAACACGTTGAGTATTTCTTCACATGATTGCAAAGCCGAATTAATTATATGACGTCAAGATGACGTCTACCCAGGTTTCGACCCAGGCTTTTACTTACGCGGTCATGGGTCAGGAAAGGTCACATTTACATGATTTCAAACAAGCGTAGAACATAAAGTATTCACTTTAAACCAAAACTTTCTTCACAGAAGTACTCAAAGCTTTTCGGAGGTTCATAAGCTATCAAAATTGCAAAAGGGTGATAGACACTTTAAACTAGTCTATATATAGTGTCGATTCCAGTTTAATTTCAAAGAAGAAACAGGAGTACAGAAAATTGTCACCCCAGTAAGCGAACAATTAATATCAGAGCAGGAAAAACCATTGAATCGCCACACCATGTACACGGTAGACTGTTTAGCTATTTTGACACATACTAATTTCATCGCGCTGAAGAAAACCGGCAAACCTTAGTTTCCTGTATTGAATTCTCTGAAAATATTTGGTCGACTGAAGATAACAAGACTTTATTGCTTGATTCTGTGTGGATTTTCGGTGGGGGGAGGGGGGGGGGGGACTCTCATACTGAAGTAACAGGGGTCAGGGGTGGATCCAGGGTTTGGACTGAGTAGTTAACTCTGACAGACCAATCAACTCATACCCCACCCACCCCACCCCTCCTAGTAATAAACTACCTAAAATTTAGAGGTTTGAAAAAAGTTGAGTAGTTTACGGAAATCACATAAACTACCCTGGATCCACCCCTGGGGGTGCTCGGCCGTACCATTTAGGGGTTAAATTTCTATTTTCCGTTGCAGTCGTACCAGGACCTTAAGCAACCAGGATGGCGACGACAGTGACGACGGGACGTAGAAAAAAAATTCTCCCGAAATTTGGTGTTTATCATTTCCCTTGTTCGCCTTCAATTGTTTCTCACAACCAGATTTACGAAAAATACAATGACTATAGAGTTCCGATCACGCAGAACGAAAAATGATTTGATTTACTTTCTTACGTTCGCGTTGTCTTTAAAACGTACAATTTGGGGTTTTCACGTTGTGTTTTTGCGGAGAACGGTGAAAATGTAGGCGACTACGTACATTTTCGCGTGCAGTTATTGTATTTTGTAATTAAGGGTATTGTTTTATGTCGTCGTCCTAGACGTTGCCGTCGTGGTTGCTTAAGGTCCCTAATTAGGGGGTGTATCGTTAGACACTAATTATGCAACCCAACTCCGTACCATTTAGGGTGTCATAAATCAGAATGATGACGGAAAACGAGTTTAGATATTAATAGTAACAAACACTCTTGAATGACGATGCTTTGCAAATCTTAATTGAAAAAATGTTTGATGCAGTTAGATGTATTTTTACTGTATTTGTAATTTAAAACAGTAATTTTAAAAGAGTGCTAGTGGTCGTACCTTTTAGCGGTCAATTTCAGGGCCACGGCCGAGCACTCCTGTCACTTCAGTATGGGAGTTCCCCCCGCCTCCACCCGGGTAAATTAGAACATTTGCGAGCAGGCGAGCATCTTGTTTTTAGGGCGAGCACGAGCAATTTTATTTTATCACAGCTGCAAACAAACGTTCTATACAAACAACGAGCAAACGAGCACGTTGGGAAAAAGCAAGTACGAGCAATTAGAGCACATACAATCTTTTTTGCGAGCATTCGAGCAAAGGCCTAAAACGACGAGTACTTCCAAATTTTGACCGACCATTCGGTAGCTCGATAACTTCCTCCAGCCATTGTTTGTGCTAAGAACTTTACACATAAAATTTACTCACAAACTAGATTTTGCTGCTTTTCTCTTTTCTTTCTTCTTCAAGAACGATCTACTTTTACTTTTTTGGGCATTGCATTAACGTGAAAATCGTTACGAACGAAAAGTAGCGCATGCCCAGTAAATGACAGCAGCTGTCATTTTTCGCGCCCTTTTTAGCGGGAAATTAGAAAGTTGCATTTTCAAGGCTTTAGATTAGGGCTTTTAGATTTAGAATTTGCGAAAAAACGTATTTTCGAAAGTTTTTCATTTTGAACCTTTCCATCGAGACCTTAAGCTGATTAAATACTCATTTATAATTGGCTCGTTTTAATTGGATGACATTGATATTTGCTTTAGGCGGAGGAGTGTAACTAAATGTCGAGGGTCGAGGGTAAAAAGTCGAGGGTCGAGGGTAAAATGTCGAGGGTACCAAAAACGTCGAGGGTTCAATTAAAAAGTGATGAAATAAAAGACACAGAACATTTGTTAATGCACGTGCAATTCCGTAAGGCTCGTCCAACTTCAACCTACTTTTTGAGCATACACAACACGTCGAAAAAGTGTATATTTTTAGAGATACTTTACGCGAGAAATAAAGCAATAACCAATAAGAGAACGCCACGTCACACCTTAATTATGATCCGATCCATTGGGGGTAGATAATCTTACATGGGGTCAGTTTGCGGCTTGGGGTTTACAGCGAACGCAGCTGTTCAAGTGTTGGCTCAGTCAGTTTAAATTTTCGGCATTAGTGATTTTTTTAAAAGACATCTATAGCTATTTTTTTAAAAGATACATTACCCTGGGTTTGCTGGCATTCTAGAGGCCAAATTATCGAGGGGTCCTGACCCCGGGTTTCGCGCACACGTCGACTAATGCGCATGGCATGCCAGCGTGCGGTCTCGTAGACATGGTACATGCGCACTGCGAAGGTCTGCCAGAAATTCACAGCGGTCAAACGTCAGAAATGGGAATTATCGCTGAATTGTCCCACAATAAACACGAATTAAAAAAAACACTTGCGAAACTGAGCCCACGAACGTCAAACGAAACGAAAGGACAACTTTCAAACCGACGAAAGGACAAAGAAAATACTGAAAGGCGAGGCTTTATATTTCTTATGGTGAGAGATAATATCGGTAAACCCTCACTCAGTATACCATTTTTTTTAAAGCGTATCACTATGAAATGTTTGAGGTTTTCAAACTCGATTTTCGCGCGCATTTGAACCGCCATTGTATCCCGATCTTTTCGCCACTTTCCTGCCATTTTTACGGGTTTCACGAGGGACTGGTGCGCGCGCGCGTCCCCAAATAAAGACATACGCAGACGTTTTGACAGGAAGCCAGGAAATCATTTCCGTTTTGCGGCATGTGCCTCTTTCTGTTTGGATCGTGCTGGAGTTAGAGGTCTACAGAGTTCATCTACAGAGTTCTTCTCTTACAACCCATTCTTTTCATCTTCTTGGCATGTTTCATCAAGGTAATACGATTTATAACTATCTATACAATACGTTTACCTATTTACAGTACCCATTTCCTGTAAATATCCTCAATTTAAACTCATTTAATCTCAGTTGGTTTAAATTTAATACGTAGTAGGTGACTGATGTTTTTGTTTTGTTTTGTTTTGCTTGCATGTACATGTGTTTGGGTTCTTTTATGATACCTAAGTGACTAAACGTTTAATAGATAGCTTAGGCTGCAGTAGAAGAAAGCATGTCTTTACAATCCTATGTATAAATCAGTTGTATAAACAGGCTTTAGATTACAGTTTGTATTAATTCAAATTGATGAATTTGAATAAATGTTCATGTATTGAATATTTTGTTTTATTTAATGGCCTTCTTCGACCATAAGTCATGTATACCGTATTTCTGCAAGGAACCGAAAAATATATCGTGTAAAAAAAATCGAGAAAACATATACAAGTTCCCAAGAAAATGTTTGCCCTCCGTCCATTTTGAATAGCGCTATTCTATGATATTCAAGGCTCGATTTTCTAGCCGTTTGTGTGATCCCGTGAGGATCGTCATTATGGCCGGCCTTGCCACGCGCTATCACGGCTGGGAATCGAGCCTATATCCTACGATAGGCTTAGATACAAATATCCGGATATTTTGGGAGATATTTAGAAGCCCCTGGGATATTTAGAAAATTCCAAGATATTTAGAAAAAAAATGTAATTTTCTGGAATATTTAGGACTTTTAAAGCATACTTTGGGGGTTTTCTGGCGTTTTTTTCTTGATGTACCCGAGCCAGAAATATAACTATCCAGTGGTGTTACTTTGTTCAAGTTCAAGTTCAAGTTCATTTTATTCACACTTATTTCTATTTTGTAAAAGTAAATATCACTATAGCAAATAATATAAATTAGAAAAGATGGAGTTAGGTATAAGTATATTTTTTAGTTGAAGAGTGTGTAGTGGCCAAAGGAGCAGAAGCTTTCGAGTTGGTCACTACCATTATGAAGTTAATGAGGGAGAAAGATAAGTAATAGTTTAGAGTCTTATAGTGCGTGTGTGGGTATAGAAATTAGGAAAGTGCATGAGAGAGAAAGAGTAATAGAGAGAGTAGTAGTTTAGAGTCTTATCTATAGTACAAGTGTGTTGGGGTGGGTTTAGCAAGTCAGCAAGTTAAATTTGTCTTTATCACAAATATCTTTTATACACACTGCATGTATTAATCAAACGTTAAATTACTGACATTTAACAAGTTTGTACCACAAGTATGTATCCAATAAAACCGTTTTCACAACATGTTGGTTTGTGTAACGCTTCATAGACAATATTAAGGCAAATCTTCGCATAAACGTTAAAATAACATAGATATGTATGGCGATATTTAGGAAATTTTACGAGATATTTAGAGCTTTTATGGAGAATTTCCGGAAACATATTTAGGCCATTTTTCGAGATATTTGTATCTAAGCCTATCCTACGATAACAACTACAGTTAAGATTGACCATTCAGTCATTTTATTCCTTTCTGAAACTGAGTAGCAAAACATGTGCAACTTATTTTGGAGACTTTCTTTTACCCTCGACCCTCGACTTTTTACTTCGACCCTCGGAGTATCCGGCCCTCAAGAAGAGAAAGGAAAGAGAGCCTGACACAGACTTGGAAAAAGGCTTTCCGCCCTGAAAGATTACGTTTTCGAGCCATCACGAATTTCTTTCCAGTTTTCGAATTCGGAGAATGATTAACTGTAATCACAGATCGAACTCAGCAATTAGTTTTAAAATGTCGGCCGGATTTTACATCAAAGGTTTTCGATCTCTGTGAAGAAAATTCAAGACCTAAGTATGGTACAATGTACGTACTTGTATTTCATCTGTTTCTTTGTTTTGTGCTACGACTAACATAGAGTTCTGCTGCTCCTTCAAGGATAATAAGCCTGTAATTCTCTCTCGCGAAGCTTCTGAGTTAAATTATGTTGGCGTGGGAATGGTTTTGTCAAACTGGTTCTACTTACAAGGAATGTACAACATTTGGCAGCATTCAAGCGCCGCAGCTTTGATACTATTCACTACAAACTGAGAAACTTGCCGTGTTCTTATCAGCTCCAGTGGACTGACGGCTACAATGACGGTGAATATCTTTGTTTGTCCTGTTATTCGGTTTCCAGAACTGTGAGAAGATCTTCGGAAACAACTGGTATAAAATTAGTACACTTTTCTGTATCCCTCCAGCAACACTCCGATGACATTCTTTCTTTCGAGGAGCAAGCCGTCGAGACAGTTTTTATGCAGGCTTAAGACTAATATTTGGGAAGAACTGTAAAGTGCCTTCCAATAGTTTTATGAAATCCATTTCATTCGTTATTACAAGAGACATTGTTATTTAAGATACCATATCGTTGTTCGCTAGTGTTTGTTAAAAGTAAGCTCGTGCGGAGCTGGCATTTTCACGTCCTGTTTTAACTCGTTCGTTTTTTATCCAATCAGCTCAACGTCCAGAATCAGTGGATGTTTAACACAAGTCCTTGAATAGTTTTGTGTTAGGCCCTACTCTCTTCTTCCTATCTCCCCATTTCCCCTCTCCTTCATTCCGACCCCCTCCCCACTGGGCCTGATACTAAGGTTATGTCATTAAAGAGTATTTGATAGGGGCTGTATTTCATTTTTCGGTTCGCAATCCCTTGTTTTGCTCTACCGACCTCCCCCTTCCTTTTTCCTTGCCCCGTTCTCCCCGCTCGAATTCGTCAAATATTGCTCGCTCCGTTCCAACACCAATCAACAGAGGGAAAAGAAGGGACTGCTCGCAGTCCGATATAGAGCGGTTTTCAGTTGAGTGTAGTAAAACCAAACGCAAATTACCCACAGCCGGCCAATCATAGGAGCCAGTAATCACAAGTAACTCATAAATGGCTTCCCTGTGAGCCAATGACAAACCAAAGCAAAACCAAAATCAATTTGCGTTTGGTTTTACTTTAGATTCTGATTGGTTGGTTTACTTTCTCAGCCAATAGGAGAGCTTAGTAAACGCAAAACCAAAACACTTCCGACACTCAATTGAAATCCGCTCTATGTGCACAATCTTTACTTGCTTTGCTTTTACTAGATTTAGTAGTTCGGTACACAATTATTATACACAATATGATAGTTATTTATAAATTATCATATTTTATGCGCTATGCTGGTGTACTTCGGGTGCGTTCTTGTTGATGAGAACTGAAGCCGCCGCAAAATGTGCCCCAAGTCCTCGCAAAGCAGAAAGAGATTCTAAACAATCCAGTATATTGAACTAGGGCTTAATAAGAATCTCTAAATATTTTAGGCAGTATAGGAAATGCTCCTTCACTCCCTGTGAAAAAGCTACCAGGGAATTACGAATCTTAACTTCATTTGGAAGATCATTAAGAGTTACCACCTACTATCGGACAGTTTATGTTGATCGCTTCCAGTCGTATGACGAAGAGGGCTATTGGCAATGTATTTCTTCCTTCGTGATCTTTAATAGTTGTGACTACATGTACGGCGTTTGCATAACCTGACTCCTTTCGAATTTCAATATTATCGTTCCTGAATATCGACTGAAGATATCCGTTGTTGACGAACCTACTATCGGACATGCAATACCTATCATCGGACACTCGATATTTCTGCGCTTTGTAACGATGGGAAAACCTTTAAAACATATTTGAATAGATTGAGCTAGAGTTATTCAGCGACTATTTAGGCCTGTAAAACATACTACATTTTGGGCAAAGCGTGGCGGGAATAAACGTTGTTGTTGCCTCGTTGCATTTGGTTATTTTATAGCTTCTTCACTGTGCTATAAAGTGTTTTTCTGAGTTTTCATATTCTTATCTTTGCGATAACGTACCTTTCCTTTGCCTTTTTCACTATAAATTAGTTCATTACACTCTGGGCAAAAAGAATTCCTGCCGCGCGGCAGCGCTCACGCGCCGTTCGTCATGTTTCATTCACAGGGCAGGTGTGCGGAGTTACGTTGAAAATTTACTATTTCGGCAGTGGAAAATCGCCAGAAGACGCGATAAAGTATATTTACGAGATAAAGAAGTAGTATACAAATGACAGTTCTGCGCCCGGAGTATCTATTGTTCTCGTCGGAATATCCGGTCTATTGTTTCCCCCGATGAATCATCCGCCCGGTTTAGATTGCGATGACATCATAGCCTGTATTTTCTAACCACCCTCCCCCTCAAATCCACTCTCAAGCGATGACGAAATCGGATCGCTAATGTTTTGAATGCTTTATTGTTGGAAGGGGATTAAGAAAGAATTCGGGAAGGTTGTTTGTTAATTGTATGACAACACAGAAATCAACACGAGAAATGACAACCAAAAAATTAATTAAAGAACTCGTATTGACAATGCGATTTGTAGTATGCTGTAAATTGCGATTGAGTAATTCGAAGCGCGTTTAAAGTTTAGTGACCAGAGAGAAAATTTTCAATTAGACAATAGACCACACGAGAACGTACTTTTATGTTAAACATATAGAATATAATTTAGAATATAATTTAGAAAAACCCACTGTTTTTGGATCAATATGTCAGTATTCAGAGTCCGAAAGTTCATTATCGCTCGGTTCTAAAGACTTTGACCGTTTATTCTATTTGATAGACAAGTGATGAAGTAATCCACACTCTTGACATCGATGCAATATTTTTTAACTGCTTTTTCGGTTGAGTGGGAAGATTGTTTGACAAATATGACATTGTATCAGTCTATTTTCTTCAAGTGGTTTTGAATAACCCTCATGCCAGTAGTACTTTGGATACCGAATAATTACAGCCTTGTTTAGATAATATGCCGTAGAAATTTCACAGGATGTCCCAAGGCATGTTCATCTTGCATTTTATTCTCCTCTTCACGCTCACTTGATTCTTCATCTCTGTCTTCCTCCACAGAGCTTCCCTCACTGTTTTCCTCAACTTCAGAATCATTACTATTTTCGTTATAGCTGTTTTCACTATCACCTTCCGAAGGTGTTTTAGAGTCAACACTGAACCAAATCTGCTAATAGTTTTTTGTTCCGAATGAAGCCTTTGTTTATCCCAAGTTACGCCAGACCTTCAGTAAGAGTATTAAGAGTACCTCATGGCTTTTTTACTTCTGGGTTATGCAGTAAAAGCGCATACTAAAGCAACTCGATCATGTTTGTCACAGGTATTATTCGTTGATGGTGAAGCGTTTCTCCGTGTGAATTCCAAAATAAAATATTATTTGAAGTCGCTATATTATGAAGTAAATGCACAACGTTTTTGTGTGGTATAGCCTTTGAAAGGGAGTATTTATAGCAAAACGAGACTGAGTGCAGCCATAAGTGGTGAAATCATATCTCTTACGAAGCCAATGGTACTGACGAGTTTGCTAATTCCCGTATCTCATTAGCAAAGGGTTTAAGTTTGTCTATTTGCACTTCTGAAAGAGGTATTACTTGTTCAGGGGTAGCAATAGCTCGTAGAAAATCCCTTTGTTGACATGAACAGCAGACTAAAAGATGTAAACAACAAACATTTTGAAGTAGTAACTGATTCCGGCATGTTCCTAGGGTAAGAACCTGTTGAAAATGAGAACAAAATAGGACAAACAATCATATTTATTATCTACTGGCTATCAAATCCATTCCTATTATCCCGAGCTTAGCCTTAGCCTAGCTAGCCTAGCTTAGCATAGCTTGGCTAGGCTAGGATACGCATGGCTAGGCTGCTATAGGCTAATGATAAGCTAAACTAGGCTAGTTATGCTACTAATGCTAGCTATGCTAGTTATGCTACTAATGCTAGCTATGCTAGCTATGCTAGCTATGCTAGCTATGCTAGCTATGCATGCGTATCCTTGCCTAGCCATGCATACATACATACATACATATACTTTATTTATACACACGGTAAAAATATCAGTCGTTACAAATTTAAGATAAATAGTATTTACAACACACTATAACTGTAATAAAAACTGGTTTACATATTTGCCGTGTGGGAGTCAGATTTGGTAAAATGTTTTCTATGCCTTTTTTAAAGGTAGAAAGCGAGTTAGCCATGCGTAGATTAGATGGCAGATTGTTCCAAACAATTGCACCACTATAGCTGAAGGAACGTTTCATGTAGTTGGTGCGTTGTTTTGAAAGAGATAGCTTATTTTCGGAGTCCAGTAATTCGTAGTTAGTCTTATGTGGGATAAACATTTCCTGGAGATAACCTGGGGTTAGGTCATGAAGGGCCTTATGCATAGTAATAGCCTTTTGTTTAGTTCTTTTTAGAGATAGCTTCTCCCAACCAAGCATATCAAGCACACATTCTGAACTAGTATCGAAACTCGATTTAGTTACTACTCTGGCAGCACGGTTTTGCAGTTTCTGTAGTTTGTTGGATAGCTGTAGGGCTAAGCCATCCCAAACCGAGCTGCATCAAACCCCCACCTCAACGAAGAGTATGGTGTTATTCACAATGGCAACCCGCCTATGACAAAATGATGCAAACTGTGCAAGGGATAGAGTTTATTAAAGTAATGCCACAAGAACTTGACGAGGATTGGTATTTCAATTCAGACGTCACGAATATGATTGTGATAGATGATCAAATGTCAGAGACTTCAAGGGATAAGAGAATCATTACTTTATTCACCAAAGGATCTTACCATCGAAACCTTAGAACCTGTTTCATCAAGGGAAAATCACACGGACTACGAGTTTGAGCACTCACTATCTGGTGCTCTTTTAAAACCTCAGATGAATGCAGACTCAGAACCAATTAATGTTTTGCCTAACGACCAGACACCTCCCCAGACCCCAACCTCAACTCGATCAAATAGCGATTTTTCTTCAGGGATGCAAGGAATGACAAAATATTTCGAAAGACAGAGCTATAAGCAACCTCCCATTCTCAATACAATGCAGCACCTGACTGAGCGAATGCAAAATGTTCTATCTCAGCCTTTTTTACAAGATGATATCAAAGCAAAAGAATACTCACAGCTTTTAGATCGCTTTTTAGATCTACGACAACAGTTCCACTACTCCATACCGAATAGAGCTAGCACGAGAACAACTCAATCCCTAGCAACAACTCCTTCATAAAGTCAACTCCTGTAACAGCTCTTACTAGTACTCAAACAAATAATAAGACATTCGAACATGTACAGCAACAACAGCAACCACAACCACACCACCCTACTTCTTCGCAAAATCAATTAATGACCCCTCCCTCTTTGATAGCTAGTAGAAAAGTAGCATCTCCTGTTACGTTAAACACTCCGTCGACTTCTTCGCAAACGCAATTAATGATTCGTCCCTCGAGTTCTTTCATAGCAAGTAAAAAATTGGCATCTACTGCTGCATTCAACACTCCTACAACCTCGTTTACTTCTCTCGCCGCTTTTCCAACGCCATCTTCCTCATCACAAAAACATAAGTGGTTTAGCTATGTCGACTCAAATGAAGAGAAAGATAAAGGTAATGGAGAAAGTGCGAAGATCTAAAAGACTTAGAGCATTAGCAAAGTTGTCTTCAAAGTGGACCCAATTTTCGTCTTTGTTGTTTTGCCCCATATTCTATTCTATTTCTCATTATTATACGAACACTGTTTGTGATTCAACAATAAAGTATGCATGTTTAACGTAAAAGTACTTTCTCATGTGGTCTATTGTCTCTTTGAAAACTTTCTCTCTGGTCACTAACTTTAAAAGCGCTTCGAATTACTCAATCCCAATTTATCATTCAAGTGGTGATGTTGGAGTTTATCTAAATAAACCTTCTGAAAATCAAACATTTTTCATGGTGAATTAGCTTGCACATTTCAGGCCATGGTTTTTTTGAAAGCACTTGTTTACTGTCAAATCGTTGCGCTATTGTACCGTAATGCTTTGAAACCCTCTTAATTCCCTTCAAATTAAACAATGAAACCATTCCATAATGACTTCATGCATCTTTCGACCTTGTTAATTCTTTCAATTATTCATTGATCACCACAGGTTTCTTCGGTGAAACTTTATTTACCATCCATCACATTTTTATGTCGTTGTACAGATCTGCATGGTGACAGCACGCATTGTCAATACGAGTTCTTTAATTCATTTTTTGGTTGTCATTTCTCGTGTTGGTTTTGTGTTGTCGTACAATTAGCAAACAACCCTCCCTAATTCTTTCTTAATCCCCTTTCATCAATAACTGAAATCATTCAAACCATTAGCGACCCGATTTCGTCATCGCTTCAGAGTGGATTTGAGGGGGAGGGGTGGTTGAAAAATACAGGCTATGATGTCATCGCTATCTAAGCCGGGTGATGACAAGAACAATAGATATTCCGGACGCAGAACTCTCATTTTTATACCACTAAAGGATGACCGTTAAAGTGCTCTGGCGAAGTTGTGCTGCTTCGGGTTTGATTTATTCATTTTTTTAGGAATCGCGTGGTCGTTGCAATGAAATACAGCACGAGGAAGAAGCGCCATTTCAGTGCAACAGGTAAACAGAAATTGTTTTATTTCACTGAATTTTGAGAGTCAAGAAACAAAATGATGAGGTTAGTATCGATATAAAGTGAAGAGTCTAGGACAGGCGTGAAAACGATTTTGTGTGCCTCCTCTACGGATATATTTATTTGTTTACATGCGTGCCTGAGAATTCGTTCTGTCCGATAGAAAGTGTTAATATATCTTATATTCTGTTTCTCATTTGTAATAAAAATATCTTTTTGCAAATTACTTCTTCTTGTATTAAATAAATATTCAGAATCGTCAATATAAAAATAGTTTCTTAAATATGGTGGCCCATTTCCCAATGCTTTTCTCCTATAAACTTGTGGCACCAAATCTGATGATGTAACAGTGCATGAGTTTCCAGCAAATCCTGAGTTAGGAGAAATCAGTCTTCCTTTAGTCTTTCTAAAGCGTCCTGGTTAGATCAGTAGTTAAACTCCGGTCTGTCGTGCGGGAGGTCGCGGATTCAAACCCCGGCCGGACCAACACTTAGGGTCTTAAAATAACTGAGCATAGAAGCTAACGGTGGATGCGAATACTGAGAAACAGTTATAAGCTTCGTGTGAGAGAGGAGCAATACGAAAAGCCTCCCGCACCATTCGATAGAGAAAGCTCCGATCTGTGCTAGAGAGGAGCAATACGGAAAACCACCCGCACCATTCGATAGAGAAAGCTCCGATCTGTGCTAGAGAGGAGTAATACGGAAAACCTCCCGCACCATTCGATAGAGAAAGCTCCGATCTGTGCTAGAGAGGAGCAATACGGAAAACCTCCTGCACCATTCGATAGAGAAAGCTCCGATCTGCGAGAGATCGTGTCTTCCAGGAACAAAAATCAAAGATAAAGACGCGTTTTCACCCCAAAACATGATAACTTTATTTACAAATTTCTCAAACTCACTTTGGTTCATGGATCAGAAACCAAGGGGACCAACCTTTTACGAATTTTTACTAATTGTTGTGCCCTATAACAGGGAATTTGATACAATCACAGGCAGCCCAAGCTCTGCATTTGCACTGTGTGACTATTATTTCACAACCTACTTTTTGAGCATACACAACACGTCAAAAAAGTGTATATTTTTAGAGCTGCTTTACGCGGGAAATAAAACAATAACCAATCAGAGAACGCCACATCACACCTTAATTATGACCGATCCATTGGGGATAGATAATCTTACATGGGGTCAGTTTGCGGCTTGGGGTTTATACAGCGAACGCAGCTGTTCAAGTGTTGGCTCAGTCAGTTTAAATTTTCGGCATTAGTGATTTTTTTTAAAGACATCTATAGCTTATTTTTTTAAATATACATTACCCTGGGTTTGCTGGCATTCTAGAAGCCAAATTATCGAGGGGTCCTCACCCCGGGTTTCGCGCACACGTCGACTAATGCGCATGGCATGCCAGCGTGCGGTCTCGTAGACATGGTACATGCGCACTGCGAAGGTCTGCCAGAATTTCACAGCGGTCAAACGTCAGAAATGGGTAGGTACTTCATATATGATATATTCATATATGATATATATTGTGTACCGAATATATTTCTAAATTCTACTGTTATTCTACTGCGTTCTACTGTGTTCTCCTGTATTCTACACAGGAGAACACAGTAGAACGCAGTAGAATACAGGGAAACAGTGAAAACACAGTAGAACTAGAACACAGTAGAATTTAGAAATATATTCGGTACACAATATATACATATATATCATATATGAAGTACCTAGGCAGAAATGGGAATTATCGGTGAATTGTCCCACAATAAAACACGAATAAAAAAAAAACACTTGCGAAACTGAGCCCACGAACGTCAAACGAAACGAAAGGACAACTTTCAAACCGACGAAAGGACAAAGAAAATACTGAAAGGGAGGCTTTATATTTGTTATGGTGAGAGATATTATCGGTAAACCCTAACTCAGTTTACCAATTAAAAAAAAAAAGCGTATCACTATGAAATGTTTGAGGTTTTCAAACTCGATTTTCGCGCGAATTTAAACCGCCATTGTATCCCGATCTTTTCGCCACTTTCCTGCCATTTTTACGGGTTTCATGAGGGACTGGTGCGCGAGCGCATCCCTAAATAAAGACATAAGCAGACGTTTTGACAGGAAGCCAGGAAATCATTTCCGTTTTGCGGCATGTGCCTCTTTCTGTTTGGATTGTGCTGGAGTTAGAGGTCTACAGAGTTCATCTACAGAGTTCTTCTCTTACAACCCATTCTTTTCATCTTCTTGGCATGTTTCATCAAGGTAAGACGATCTATAACTATCTATACAATACGTTTATCTATTTACAGTACCCATTTCCTGCAAATATCCTCAATTTAAACTCATTTAATCTCAGTTTAAACTCAGTTGGTTTAAATTTAATACATAGTAGGTGACTGATGTTTTTGTTTAATTTGTTTTGCTTGCATGTGTTTGGGTTCTTATATGATACCTAAGTGGCTAAACGTTTAATAGATAGCTTAGGCTGCAGTAGAAGAAAGCATGTCGTTACAATCCTATGTATAAATCAGTTGAATAAACAGATCTTCATTTTCTCGTTGAAGTTGTGCAGACGTGTACCATTGGTGGCCGTTGCTTGTTTCAGTATTTGGCGGGAGATTTGAATTTTCACGGGCTAAGATATCCTTTCTTAGGTTTTCTATTTCGTTTGAAAAACGCTTGGTTGTCTCTTGGATCTTAGCTTCTAGGATTTCACAGCAATTTCACAGCATATCCTAGCCTAGCTATGCGTATCCTAGCCCAGTCTTGCGTATCATATCCGAGCCTATAGCTTAGAGTTTATATACAGCTCCATTATCGTATATTTTCTCACTCTCTACTTGATGCGAAATGGAACGGTCTTGCCCCTTGTGTGGAGAATTACAGCACAATCTGTCATTACACTTGAGCCGGGTACGCTACATTAATGGTGAAGATCGGAAACTCTGACTCCAGCAAGAGAGAAATTCTCAGAGGGTCTCTCAAATCACTCATACAAATGCCCTACCGGCAAAAGATTGTGACCGCTTTAAGCTTCTGCACCATGCATTGACTGCAATGGTGGTGGCCGGGGATGACCGGATCTGGAAAAAACTGTATGGGTACAGAACCTCACGGAACATGCAAAAAACGTCATCAAACCCCCACCTCAACGAAGCATATGGTGTTATTCACAATGGCAACCCGCCTATGACAAAATGATGCAAACTGTGCAAGGGATAAAGTTTATTTAAGTAATGCCACAAGAACTTGACGAGGATTGGTATTTCAATTCAGACGTCACGAATATGCCATTGTGATAGATGATCAAATGTCAGAGACTTCAAGGGATAAGATAATCATTAATTTATTCACCAAAGGATCTTACCATCGAAACCTTAGAACCTGTTTCAACAAGGGAAAATCACACGGACTATGAGTTTGAGCACTCACAGTATCTGGTGCTCTTTAAATTGACCTCAGATGAATGCAGACTCAGAACCAATTAATGTTTTGCCTAACGATCAGACATCTCCCCAGGCCCCAACCTCAACTCGGTCAAATAGCGATTTTTCTTCAGGGATGCAAGCTATGACAACATATTTCGAAAGACAGAGCTATAAGCAACCTCGCATTCTCAATACAATGCAGCACCTGACTGAGCGAATGCAAAATGTTCTATCTCAGCCTTTTTTACAAGATGATATCAAAGCAAAAGAATACTCACAGCTTTTAGATCGCTTTTTAGATCTACGACAATTTACAGTTCCACTACTCCATACCGAACAGAGCTAGCATGAGAACAACTCAATCCCTAGCAACAACTCCTTCATAAAAGTCAACTCCTGTAACAGCTCTAGTAACTCCAACAAAGAATAAGGCAGTCGAACATGTACAGCAACAACAGCAACCACAACCATACCAACCTACTTCTTCGCAAAATCAATTAATGACCCCTCCCTCTTTGATAGCTAGTAGAAAAGTAGCATCTCCTGTTACGTTAAACACTCCGTCGACTTCTTCGCAAACGCAATTAATGAGTCCTCTCTCGAGTTCTTTCATAGCTAGTACAAAATTGGCATCTACTGCTGCATTCAACACTCCTACAACCTCGTTTACTTCTCTCGCCGCTTTTTCAACGCCATCTTCCTCATCACAAAAACATAAGTGGTTTAGCTATGTCGACTCAAATGAAGAGAAAGATAAAGGTAATGGAGAAAGTGCGAAGATCTGAAAGACTTAGAGCATTAGCAAAGTTGTCTTCAAAGTGGACCCAATTTTCGTCTTTGTTGTTTTGCCCCATATTCTATTCTATTTCTCATTATTATACGAACGCTGTTTGTGATTCAACAATAAAGTATGCATGTTTAACGTAAAAGTACTTTCTCGTGTGGTCTATTGTCTCTTTGAAAACTTTCTCTCTGGTCACTAACTTTAAAAGCGCTTCGAATTACTCAATCCCAATTTATCATTCAAGTGGTGATGTTGGAGTTTATCTAAATAAACCTTCTGAAAATCAAACATTTTTCATGGTGAATTAGCTTGCACATTTCAGGCCATGGTTTTTTTGAAAGCACTTGTTTACTGTCAAATCGTTGCGCTATTGTACCGTAATGCTTTGAAACCCTCTTAATTTCCTTCAAATTAAACAATAAACCATTCCATAATGACTTCATGCATTTTTCGACCTTGTTAATTCTTTCAATTATTCATTGATCACCACAGGTTTCTTCGGTGAAACTTTATTTACCATCCATCACATTTTTATGTCGTTGTACAGATCTGATGACAGCACGCATTGTCAATACGAGTTCTTTAATTCATTTTTTGGTTGTCATTTCTCGTGTTGGTTTCTGTGTTGTCGTACAATTAGCAAACAACCCTCCCTAATTCTTTCTTAATCCCCTTTCATCAATAACTGATATCATTCAAACCATTAGCGACCCGATCTGCGAGAGATCGTGTCTTCCAGGAACAAAAATCAAAGATGAAGACGCGTTTTTCCCCAAAAACATGATTTCTCAAACGACAAAATATTTCAACTCAGTTATCGTAAATAATGATTTTAATACAATGCTCCATGTTTGATTTCGGTACTGTCAACAATAAATGATTATTCGATATTTATAGAGCAGTTTATTTATTCAGTAAAGATAAAAATGTACACATTTTCAATTTGGCACACACTAAAGACCACATCGCATCCGTTCTAAATTAAGAACCATCTCTATTCCCCAAATGGTCACTCGAACTGGTGGTCCAATATTTTGACTTTAATGGACTCAAAACAAAGACCATTATTCACCCATAGACATGTCATATATATAATAAGTTGTTAGGTACTTATGGCTGCAATTTTGCTTAACAGCTTTTCTACTTCTTTTGATCTACTTGGCAACCGGTTGTCAGAGCAGAAAATTCTACGAGTTTCTCCAGTTTGATTTCGGTACTGTCAACAATTAAATGATTATTCGATATTTATAGAGCAGGTTTTTTTTATTCAGAAAGGATAATAACGTACACATTTTCGATTTGGTGCAAACTAGTGACCACATCGCATCCGTTCTGTTTTAAAAACCATCTCTATTTCCCAGATGGTCACTTGAATTCGTGGTCCAATATTTTGACGTTAATGTACTCAAAACAAAGACAATTATTCAACCTTAGAAATGTCTTATATGATAAGTTGTTCGGTACTTATGGCTACAGTTTCGCTTATTGCTTTACACAATTTATACTTCTTTTGATCTATTTGGCAACCGGTCGTCAGAGAAGAATATTCTACGAGTTTATTACGTTGACTTACTCAATATCATGCAAAGGAAGCGACTACATATCGTACAGAAATAAGTAACTATAAGTTATAGGGTTGAAAGCTAAGTGAAAAGCAAGAGACTAACTGACTCAATTCAACAGATAGGGAAGTTACTATCGATGAAAACAAACAGATGGTAAGGTTAAGCTGAGCGAATTTCCAAATTGTTTTTTTTCTAATCAGTGGGAGAGTGTTAGGTGAATTGTTTTTAGGAAGGTATTTGGAAGCCATCAGTGACTTAATTCTGAATCTAACTATCGGAAATAAACCAAGATATTTCACCCGGCTTTGTGACAAAATATACCGCTGATTCCCAAATCTATCTCAGTAAGAAAAAAGGAATTAATGTTGCTATAAGGCGTAATTTCTGTCCATTCTGATTTAGGGATTCAGGAAAATTTCCATGACTGGCGGAATATTATGTCAAAAATGATGTAATTGTATTACTATAGAGGAAAAGCGTATAGTTCTGCACGTACGTAAGCAGAGTATAAGTGGTCAATATATTATATTATATATATTATATTTACAATTTCAGTTTCCTGTAGCTTGATTTACATTTACAACTCAAGAAAAATGAAACCTGCAGCTGTGATTCTGGTAGGTCGAGTAGTTTTTAGGGCTTACTTGTAAATATAATATTTCATTTCCGAGGTTGCCAATAAAAATCGCAAACTATACACATCACCTTTAGTTCTGACTACAAAATCTTTAAAACTTGAATATGATAACTTTGTGTTCAATACGCTGGAATTATATTGCCGAGTTTAAAGGATGATTTCAGCAATTTCGTCCTTCGTGCAACCTATCAAACTCTCAACAATAAAGTGCAACGGAGCATTGAAATAATGCTGTGTGCTAAACAACCCTAATGTATCCGATTTTTCTTCATTATTGTCCACGAAAGTTGGTGTGCTGTTTAGCGTTTTGTACGACTGTAACTCACTCAGGGTGCAACAATTCCCACCAATTGAATCAAAATGTAACTGTTTCGTTCTCTCTTTTTCAGTTTATACTTTGTATTTGTGCTGGGCGTGGAAAAGGTAAGTGATAATTTTCACAGCAGGAATCCAGTATTTGGTATACAACAGAAGTCCATAACCAGAAGTGTCCAAAGGCATCTCCCACTATAGGGTTTGGCCCATCAGTTTACAGAGTAGTCTATTTATAGAAAGCTTTTCCCGCCATCTCGCAGCCAATCATATTCTTCGAAAATTTATCAGCAGTACCTGATTGGCTAATACAGCGATTTCCTTTGTTTGTAATATTATACAGTTAATTATATATGCGACAAAATTTTAGCGGACAAGCCGAGCGAATGCTACTTGCTAGTGTAGAAACTTCTTGATAATCAGCTATTTCTCATTTATAACAGGCAAGAACTGGTGAGCACCATATGTTCAGGAAAGACCATTATAAACCAGAACATGTGGTTCCTTTGTAACCTTTTATTTTCCCGTTTCAGACTTCGTGTTTACAGCACTTGTGTGATGTATACAGAACGAAGCTAAGTTTTGTCTTTTGGTTCATAAACACAGATTTTTGTAGTGATATTTGGCATAAATACAGCAAGTGATAAATATCACATACAAATCATGCTATTTTTGTTTATAATATGACCTAAGAAATGTACTGAACAAGACAATAACATGTTCTCTCAAGAGTAATTAAGTGCACCGAGTTTGTTTACTTTGAGTTTGAGCTCAAGTGAACATTTGAAAATCCTGTAAGTAATTTGCGTTTGGCAGATAAAAGAACAGCCCGGAAAATCTCCAAGCAAGGCTTAATAATCGACTGGAACTGAAAGAAAATAGCTATAAACTGTGAAAAAAGTCAATTTGTGGTACACTTAACACTAGCAAGAAGCGAAGTTTGATTTCAAGCAGTTCATCAAGCACAATCAAACAATGAAACAGTTGTCACTTTGCTGTTTTATTAAAGACACTAACTGTTGTAGATCTCCAAGAATAAACTTTACAATCGAAAACTAGAAAGCTGAACGCAACTATCACAGCTGGAAATGAAATTCCAGTTCTTAAAATTAGTACAAACAAGGTTTTTTTTCTTCAGACAACCAGTGAACAAGATTATTAGAAGATTTGAATCAAATGCCTCACGGCAACGGGTCACATGCAACCGAGTTTCCAAGGCCGATTTCAATGGATTAAAAACAAAACAATTAAATAAAAAAGTAAAAGTAAACTTGGCTTACTTTGATTTAATTTTGTCCTTGTATAATGTGAGTTGTTCCTGGCCAGATGAATGTGAATTTTTGGTTCCGTTTTCATTCATTCAATCATTGTCATAATTCAAACTGTTATACTCGTCGCTAGTCGGCAACTGGTCACTTGAAGACTTGAAAATCACTTTTAACTTTCTCAAATCACCCCAAGATCCATTAGCAGAGGCACAGATGATCAGTCTATACATTTCGTTTCATTACAATTCCAATATCTTCAATTTTAATCGTCAAAAGCCCGACATTTGCCACCGTATTTAGCTTTGTAGTTTGTAGCACCGCTTGGCGAACTGTATGTACTGAGCTCCAAACCGGGGGGCACTGCTTGCCTAATGAAGGGGAGGTATGTGAGGTATCGTCTTCAGAGCCCGACCCAGTTTGCAAAATAAAATGTAATGAAGGTGTTTTTATTAACCAGAATATCCAATAAAATTTATGAAAATCAACCCGAATTGATAGTTGATTTGCTCCAAAACAAGAGTTAGTTTGCCAAATTGGGCTCAAACCTTTATCCGGTACCGCCGCACATCTCATTTACGTCGTGTACATGAGTGCCCCCCCGGAGCCATGACTCTCGAATCTGACCCAATGTCCGCCATTGATTTCCCCCGCGAAATATGAGATTAGCATTTCTAAAAATAGACTACTCTGTAAACTGATGGGCCGCTACCCCAATACCAGATGGACACTTCTGGTTATGGACTTCTGGTATACAATCACTGAGGTCCCAACAAACCAGTTTATTGATAAAAATATTAGTTTGAAAAGATCCCAAGCATTCATAGTGAATTGCTGTTCAGTACATTCCAAGGTATTGAAAGAACTTCTCTTTAACTGATTCTCAAAACCTATAATGCTCAAAACCATTTTCAGAAATCATATTTCTAGTGTTATTAGCAAAGTACCTAGTTTCGTTAACTAAAAGCTGTTCACAGTTTAAAGTGCTTGAACCTACGAGATTATGCTTTCCAGGTACACGAGAAAAAGTTTTAGCCTATTTTGATTAATTATGTGACTGGTTGGTTCGCCTGCGTTGCGGCTTTGGAGTATTGGAGCGCAGCGAGCGGAGATTAGGGGGATTGGGGCGAGAGAAAAAAGAGAGGGGGGAGGGAGTGGGGAGGAGAGGAAGAGAGAGCCCGCCGGCAACCAATGGTTATTTTGATATCCACCCACTAATTAAAATGCATAAAATTAGTAAGTCATTCGACCAATTCATCCAAGCATCATGCGGCGGAAGTGAAAACCATGTTTAATATCTATCAAACTCACGCGTGGAATCTCAAGGAATTTCAACTCGAGCAAAAATTCAAAACGAAAAATATACGAACTTGGAGAATGTCAGCTGACACTCCGAAAAAAACATGTGAAGACATGTAAATGTCAACGACTTTTGCAGGATATGTAATGTATGTTTTATTAAGGTAGCGTTAGGGAATTCAAATATTTCCACGGCGAGAATATGTTCAAGCCTTCAGAAAGAAAACAGCCGAGGCTTAATTCTAGTCCGAAGAAGAAAGATTCGAAATGCAGTAGAGAACTACACCTTTTGCAGGATAAAGATAACTAAGATAAAGAGAACTCGTTGCCGCTGAATATAAAGTCGCCATCAAATCAGAAAAGAACTAACACCGGAACGAAGTCTGCCAAAAGAAGTGCTAAAAACCATCCACGCAGCGTTACGAAATCATCAAAGCAGCTCATATTTTCGGAAGCACAAGCCTGTTCCTCGAACACACCGGTCCATGTTTCAACGGCCGTGTGCGAATTTAATACAAGCAAGATGATTATGGAGTTCCGATGCAGGATTCTTCAGCTCATCGCGAAATTCGCTCTCATTACTTCTTCTGCAGAACTAAACAGCAATTTGAAGTTGCACTTCTGTAGTTCATCGGGTTTTAGGTTTGATAGTTCGGCAGCAGAATAACCTAAGGAACTTAACTGGTTCAATTGATCTTTCACAATACTAGGCAAATGAGCAATAACCAAAACAACAACCCGGCCCTTATTTTCGACGTCTTTAACACTAGTGAATGCTTGGAATATCCGACTTTTTCCAAACCCAGTTGGGATTACAGCTAGAACATCTCTTCCAGACAAATATCTCTAATAGCCTTGCTTCTGTTCTTTCTTTAAATTAATCGCTGAGGGAATTATTGTTATGTTTGTCACCATATTAATTGTTTTCTGCTCTTATCGCATTCCATGCATGAATAAAATTTAATGATTTCTGCCAATCACGCATTTTAGCCAATAGCAATACGCGGCCTTCTGAGGCCGAGAGTTATCAAAATAACCATGGGTTGCCGGCAGGCTCTCTCTTCCCCTCCTCCCCACCCGCTCTCTTTTATTTCTCGCCCCAATTCCCCTAATCTCCGCTCGCTGCGCTCCGATACTCCAAAGCCGCAACGCAGGCTAGTGCATGGTTACGAAATCTAAACTTGCTTTGGAAGCATATTTTTTATCTTACTTTTCTTTCTTTATTATTTCAGGTGGTTTGACATGTTTTAACTCTGTTTTGTATAATTTTAACGATATAAAAAGCAAACTTTTCAGAGTAAATTTAGGCAAAGCATATTCTGCACTTAGTTATTTAATTAGAAAGTGTATTCCTTTGGAACTAACAGAGCCCCTTTCGGAAAAGTAATATTCTTGCGTTTATTAGTCATTATATGATGGCTAGTTAACTTCGATCGTGAGCTGTGATTGGTCAGTGTGCGGTACGTTCCGTACGGACCGCAAAATTGAAGCAAATCTAGTTTTTAATACTTATGGGCATATAATAAACATCTTATTAAACTCGCTTCCTCGGTCCGTACGCTAAAGTTATATATCTTCTTTTACCGCCTCCCGGTTATCACAGTGGTTAAGCGCCGGTCTGTTGTGCGGGAGGTCGCAGGTTCAAACCCCGGCAGGACCAACACTCAGGGTCTTAAAATAACTGAGTAGAAGGTGAACAAATAGGCCCTACATGTGATATAAATTGTTGGCCTGAATAGGAATTAAAAACAAATTGTAAATTGATATTAAAATACTTTTAATTCACCCACATTAAACTCAAATCCTGACCCTGATCTGCCCAAATCAGGTCAAAACCCTGACCCTACCTCAAAACCCTGACCCACCCCTGCGGCACATACATAATACGTCACAAAGGTAGGAGTAAACCCTCCCCCCCCTCACCGGTGCTGCCTTTGCGAAACAATTTCGTTCACGAGCTACAAATGGTTAGAGTTTACGGTGGCCCACAAGTGTCACATCAAATACAAATCCCTCACATCAAATACAAATCCCTCACATCACTTGCAAACCGCTTACATCAATTGCAAATCCCTCACATCAATTGCAAATCGCTCACATCAAATACAAATCGCTCACATCAAATACAAATCGCTCACATCAAATACAAATCTCTCACATCAAATACAAATCGCTCACATCAAATACAAATACGTCGTGGAGGCCTGGGTTCCACTTACGGATCGCGGAGCATTATGGGAATTTCTTCCAACGTTAATGGCGGACTTCACGTGTACGTACATGTTGGATTTTAGCTCAATCGCAAGATCAAGATGTTTTGTTCCAGCTGTGGAGCGAGTATACCTAACAATAACGGCCGGTTTTGTTCTAATTGTGGAAAAGGTTAGTGACATAATAAAGGATAGTTACTAAGTTGGTACAGAGTAGGGAATTAGTGCATTTAGAAACCTTCCCAGCCAGTTCTTGTAAGTCTAAAATCTGTCTCTCACTAGTGTAATCCTGTAACAATAGGTTAAAGCAGGCCTTAGCCTTAGGTAAGGGTGACCCAAATGGGCTATTCCATTAAAAAAATGTACCCCCCTATTGAGGAACGTGGATTTCTTTGGATTTCTCCAGGGGTCCACCAAAAATTTTTGTGGAATTCTTTAGGGGTTCACCCCAAAAATATTGAATTCTTCAGAGGTTAAACCCGATCAGAGCATGGAATTCTTCAGGGGGTCGACATAATCGGGCCATTTTTGGTGGATTTCTTCAGGGGTATAGCACATTTTCCTTTGCGTTTTTGGTAAAAATATGTATCCTCGATAGGGGGGGGGGGGGGGGTGCGGATTTTTTATGGAATAGCCCAATATATAAGCTTAAGCCATTATTTTGTCTATAATTACAGTTCCCGATGAATTAATGGTGAAGTACGGACATGGGGAGGTTTTCACTGAAACTTGTCCAACGTGTGGCTATCAAGAAGAGCTTTACTCTTCTGGCATACACGAGTCAACAAGTGGCTGTATACGATGTTATTCAGTAGACGATGAGTTCGAGTGTCCACACTGTATTACAAAGCAGCATGACTCGGAAATACATGCAGGTACCCGAATTCATTAAGTTTTAAATATGTAAAAAATACACGGGGACATGTACTGTTAGATAGTAGATTTTGCCATTAATAATATATTGTCAGTTGATGGTGATTTATTACACATTTGGGGTTGATATCCGTGTGATAACGCCGTGAATAAAAACCATACAGTACTTCACTGTACTATTGCTTTTAGAAATAAATTTTGTTATGCTTAATTTTGTGTTATTGTATTCACTTTAAATGTATAATAAACAAATTATGACATGTTAAGAGCCTGATATCGTTTTTATTCACTCGATATTCGTACAAGTGAGCGATGATACGAAAACCTCGTGAATAAAAACGATATTAAGCTCTTATCATGTGAACATCAACTGATCAAAGAGATATTAGTCTAATAGACATTTAGTAAACCCTATTATTACTACATTTTAAAACAAGCAAGAGTATAATGCATATCAAACTTCACTTTCCTTTCAGTACAAATAATACAAAGGATGTATCATCAGGATTCTATTAATTAAGTAATGTTCTTTCATATTTCATTAGAACTCCTTGTCTCACCTGATAAAGAACCACAGGATGCTGCTAGTCCTAAACCAGTCTTGTCTTTTCAAGATTACAAGATAGCTAAGGGAAAGCAGTGGAATTCAAGAGTAAAGGGACAACCAAAGGGTGGAAAATCAACAAAGGAAAAGTCCAATGATGTAGTGATTTTTATAAGCTTAATGGAATGGAATGAAAATGTTTGCTGTCTTAAACCAAAAAGGGGGAAAAGATTAGCATTGAAAGTACCTGTAACCTCACAATACTCATCTCTGAAGATCAACGCAGAGGAGAAATGGAAGAATTACCACAGTAACCTATACGATAAGGAGCAAGTCTATGTTCTTCTTTATGAAGATGGCCAGAAAGCACTTTTTTTGCCTGGGGGAAAGGAATTATTTTGCTTGAAGAAATACCAGGAAGAATTGGGTAAAGATTATAACAGGATAACATTGTACTTATGCACAGTAAATGACTATAATATTTCAATAGGAGAAGATGAAGTACATGTTAATGATTCAGATTTCAATGATGAAATAGGCCCACCACCCTCCAAGTTTGCAAGATTGTCAAATGGTTCTAGCTCATGTATTGATATTGATAAAACCTATGATGATGATGGTAACACTTCATGCATACTTCAAATAAAACATGATGAAGAACTAGCCAAGGAGCTGGAAAAGCAGCTGAACAAGCCAGTAGATGTAATTTGCAAACCTGATGACGAGTGTAAAGATCCGAGTTCAGTAGTGAAAGCTTTGGAAAAAAGGGTTGATCATTCAGAGCAGCTCTCCTTAGTCATAAGAAGAGGGGCTCCCTTGACAAGGGTATTGTCTCTCTGGAAAAGGGAAGCGAGTAAAAAGTCCCCAGAGAAAAAGCTAGTAGTTCAGTACCATGGAGAAGAAGGAGTAGACAATGGTGCTATTGCCAGAGAATTTTTATCTGAAACCACCAAGGACATAAGGAGGACAATGTTTCCAGATGGAAGTCCAATAAATTCCACATACCATGTGCAAAATGGGAACTTTAGAGCTTGTGGGCAGATCATTGCGGTAAGTCTGGCACAGGGTGGCCAACCCCCTTGTTTTATAGATGAGAGTGTGTATGATCTACTTATTAATCCTGATGTGGATTTAAAAGAACTTGATCAGGAGAAATACCTTACTGCAAGAGAGAAGGAAATGATTAACAGCATTGAAGAAGATGTCGGCTCACACCATGAGGTCATCATTGATCATGGCTATACTGGACTGATTAACCAGGAGAACATTGATGAAATAGTGAAGTCTGTTGTGGTCTGTCTTGTTACAAGAAAGAATGTATTTCTGAAAGAGTTTATGGCAGGCTTGCAGCTATATGGATTGGCCAGTATTATTATCCACAACCCAAAGGCCTGTAAATCACTATTGGTGCAGCAGGACCTTCAAGAGGCTGTGAATGCAAATTATGTATTTTCTATTATACAACCTGAATATTCACCATTGGGCACTTCAAGGAGAAATATTGAAGAAAAGCTTATTGACTTTCTTCAAGATTTCTTATTTCGCCTTGAAGATGAGTCAAACATTGCAGGATATCAATCAGCCCTAGCTTGGAATTACGATGATGGCGAGGGTGATGATCTGTATTGTGACATGCCAAATGAAAAGTTTCAAATGGCTGAATTGGCACCAGCTGGAGTTATGCAGTGGCTCACAGGACAGAATCACAAACCCCTCAATGGGGAAATCTTGAAGGTAATTGCACATTTTGACCATGATTGCCTTATTCAAAATCCCAAACACAAAATCTGCTTTCCTCGAGTCACAGCCTGTTCTCGTGAAATCACTTTCCCAACAGCACATATGGGAAATTCTGAAGATTTTCAGCATGTCTTTCTCTTGGCTTATTGCAAGGGACAAGCTTTTGGAAGGCCATGAATCTACAGATACATTTGCATTCCAGGCCACTACTACATGTATTCTAATGTAACATAGAACTGCAAGTGCCTGTCAAATGATTCCTATTCTCAGAAACATTAACCAAAGTTTGACAACTTACATTGAACTATATTTGTGTTCCAGTTATTGCATTATGTTATGAATGCATATGTTTATATTATTCTGCTGATTATGTAAAAGAAATTCTTTATCAATAATGGAGACTCATAATAACTGCTGGTTAATTGTCTGACATGATTACCATCCAAGTACAAGTTTTATTGCTTAGAACGAAACTTTACCAGTCAGTGTAATAGTTTGACTGTTCAAAGCTTAATTTTGGCCTGTATGGACCATTGACCAACCATTATTTTGAGTGCTGCAGTGGCATAGACAAAAATTGTTGTTCAATTATTGTAGTAATTGACTTTATCAGTCATTTGCATTTTTACACTTCTATTTTTGTATGGTCAGTTTCCAGGTAGGTAGTCCAAAATTATTGTTGAGTATTGAGTTGGGCTACCTGTGTTTAGATTGCATAAAGTTCCCACAACCACAAGGACATAAGGAGGACAATGTTTCCAGATGGAAGTCCAATAAATTCCACATACCATGTGCAAAATGGAATCATTAAATTTAGCCTTCATCTGGTATCTATTATAGATTTTACATGTACAATGAATTTGTTTCATCAACTATATTAACCTTGTCAACAAATAACATGATGCAGTTGATGTGTATAGTCTATGAACCATGCTAGGCTATTAACGTGAATAGACCCATTGCAGTTTGCCTCAATGTTACCGACTTTCAAATCGTTTGGGGGAAAATCTGGTTCTTCTCTATTTCAATGAATCCTACATAACAAGAAATTAAAGAAACAATATTCAAAAGAATAGTCATGTGGTCAGAAATGAGACAATATTGAACCAATCTGAATAGGTCTATTCCTACCATTAATTTGAAACTTGAACCAGTGTTTTGTATAATGCAAGTGCCTCTCGCCAATTACTTGGTTGTTCTATGGCCAAATGTTCTTGTGCATATTCAAAATATTCCTGGTAGTCATTCTTTTCGGGCTCTTTCGGACAATGTGTTGCAAAACATAATTCCTTTGAGTCATCGGTATTTCCATCTTGAAATTTGTGGCTGCACCATGAAGTTCTGGAAATAAGAACAATGAATCAGGGCGCCCAGGTATTGTGTTGTGTCTTGATTTGCGAATCCTGTGGGAATTCCAATGATCTTTCATATAATCGAACTCTTTCTGAAGAACTTTGTTAAAACAGTACCATAAACATTCCATGCAAAGCACAGATGAAGTATCAATCATTCCCTGAAACTCTAAATCTGTGAAAAACCTTCTCCACCATATAGAATGACTCTTTGAGAAATACGCCCACCATCCTTCAATTCTTTGGTTTCGTGGTGATGCGACATACCTATGTGCATCATGATTGTCACGAAAGAAAGTCTGAATCGCTGCTGCTAGTCCATTTTCGGTTCCTAAATCTGTTATCAATTCTACTGGACAACCCCCAACCTCTGAAACTGTTTCCACAAAATATGATGCAATTTTGTCTGGAGAATTGTTTGATCGAGTTACCTCTAGCCATAATATCTTTCGACTGAATCCATCGATTCCACCATGAATTGGAAAACCCCAATGTTTCAACTTGTCATAACCATCCATATGCCATGCATAGTTTGGTCCAGGATTGTTGTAGGTTCTCCTTTTTAAGCGGTGTTTTTTCCTTTCTTCTGTTCCCTCTGGATCCATCTCCTTCAGCAAATCCTGTACAATAATTCGAGGAACCCTTAGACCTTCCATTTCCAGGGTATGCCATATTGCTCGATACCCCATAGATGACGAAGGGCCTTGGATCAGCTCACCCATGCGCTTTTGGACCTTCAAAAACGTGTCATTAAAGTTGTCTTCATCTGCAACACCACGCCTCTTTAACCCATATTGTTTAAGTCGCCGTAATAGTGTACTGCGACTCATTGGATGCTGATGGCGCTCAGAAAGAAAATGAAGAATATCTTTATATTCGAATCCACGATTGAAGTAATATTTAATCACCTCTTCTTCGTCAAATCTCCCCTCTTGTTGGTCATCATCTGTGTCTGAATGATCTGAACATGTTTGCTCTAGCTCTTCACTTGACCGAGCAGAAGAGGCTATAAAAAGCAAAAGGCAGTCGATAACACACTTGATTATACGATTCAATATTAAGTCAAAGGAAGAACGAGTGTATATAACAACATAATTTGCTAACCTTGACCACAAAAAGGACAAAAATTCGCTTGTAAAGGCAATGCAGAGGACCCACAGGCTGAACATACCAGTAACATCGTCGGGGTCACCATTTTTTTTACCGCTGACCGCGTCTTGTGACACAGGAAGCCCAACATTCATTTGTAAATGCGTAGTTGCACTATTGATGTGAGGGATTTGCAATTGATGTGAGCGATTTGTATTTGATGTGAGCGATTTGTATTTGATGTGAGCAATTTGCAATTGATGTGAGGGATTAGTGTTTGATGTGAGCAATTTGCAATTGATGTGAGGGATTTGTATTTGATGTGAGCGATTTGCAATTGATGTGAGGGATTTGCAATTGATGTAAGCGGTTTGCAAGCGATGTAAGGGATTTGTATTTGATGTGAGGGATTTGTATTTGATGTGACACTTATGGGCCACCGTAAGAGTTCATGTCTTCTCGGAAAGGACGTTAAATCGTAGGCCCATCAGTGGATGAAGAGCCACCTCGTGGATATGCCACTTATTAAATCCATTATTATTATTTACTATTTTTATTATTATTATTATTGTTATACATTGTAGCTTGGGCAGGGGAAATCCCTGTACATAACTTATGGTTAGGACCGGGTCCATAACCTACGGTACGGATCGGACCGAGCAAGCGAGTTTAATAAGAGGTATAATAGTTCCGACCTGACATTATCATTCTTTATTTTTCTTAAGCGTCGCGTGTCAGCTACGAACTGAGATTTTACACAGACGCTATTCAAGGTGAAAACTCCAAGGCAACAATATGGATTCGAATTTTCGGCAGTCTGAGTGCAACCACGGCCATCAAGGTGGCGTCACTTACCTCAAATATCGACGCGGTGGTGAGATTCGGAAGACTGGGGTGAGTGATTACGTTCATTATTTTTATGAAGTCTCTCCTTCAGTCAGGACCGTATGTTGTTCTCAAATCTGCCCACTCAAATCAGTACCCGTAGTGATGCTCTATGCACTTAGGCTACTTAGCTCGAATAGCCCTCATGGTTAATCTATAAGCAGCGTTTACTCCGTCTAAGTCTTAAGTATCATTAGCAGCAGATTATGTTCTTTTCCTATATTTTGTTAGTTTCTGTATTCTTCTTTGTAAATGTAAATGTATGAGTATAAATAAAAGCTTGATTGAGGCTCTTAAAATAACTGAATAGAAGGTGCCATGTTCTGAAACAAGTTCACGGTGGCTTGTAAGGGCCACACTTTGCTCACTTAAAGTTATGCTACTATCTGGCAATTTTTGCCACTTACGACCGTATCCGGCAGTAACACGTGACACGTATGCACATTCATTTATCCACGCATGCGCATGAGGTAGAGGCAGCAGTTACTCGCACGTGGTGGACATGGCGAATTCGAACGAAGAAGATGTGGAATCAGTAAGTATTTCTACTGTGTTTTGTTTGACAAGAGCATATTGCTGGGTTGCACGTTACGTCATCGTCGTCATCTTGGTTCCGTTTAACAAAAGATCAACCATTAAACCAAAAATATTTCTTTGTTTGATTCAACCAACGAGGGAGTAAAGAAAATATGTTACAAGTATTTCATTACTGACGTATTCTTTACTCCCAGTCTGCTATGCCCTTCCGGGACTTCACGTTAGATCATCGATGTAGATCACGTTGTACAGGGTTTAAATAAACCCAACTTTGTAAAGATAGTCAGTTGTATATCCCTGAAGAAGTCTGAAGACTTCTACCATAATATTGTGCTTCTCACTGGATCTCCATAATAAACTGAAAAAGCTATCAATATTGCTCATGTACGCGAACTCGGAACTCAGAAGTCGGAAATTCTCGTCCATCGTATATCAATCTCCAGAGATTCAGATAACAAAGGCCATGTTAGTTGAATCAAACAACCCAGCAATATGCTCTTGTCAAACAAAGCACAGTAGAAATACTTACTGATTCCACATCATCTTCGTTCGAATTCGCCCTGTCCACCACATGCGAGTAACTGATGCCTCTACCTCATGCGCATGCGTGGTTGAATGAGTGAACATACGTGTCACGTCCAGATACGGTCGTAAGTAGCAAAAAAATGCCAGACACGGTCGTAAGTAGCAAAAAAATGACAGATACGGTCGTAAGTGGTAAAAAAAATGTCAGATACAGTCGTAAGTGCCAAAAAATGCCAGATACGGTCGTAAGTGGCAAACATTGTCACTTACGGTCGTAAGTAACAAAAAATGTCAGATACTGCATGTCGTAAGTGGCAAAAAAATGTCAGATACAGTCGTAAGTGCCAAAAAATGCCAGATACGGTCGTAAGTGGCAAACATTGTCACTTACGATCATAAGTGGCCCAAAATGCCAGATACGGTCGTATGTGTTAAAACCTGCCAGATAGTAGCATAACTTTAAGTGTGAAAAGTGATGGCCCTTACATACCACCGTACAATTTCGTTCACGAGCTGCATATGGTTAGATCTTCTCGTCTTCTCGGATAAGGAGGTTAAATCGTAGGCCCATCAGTGGATGAAGAGCCACCTCGTGGATATGCCACAGATTAATCCCATTGTTGTCATGCTGAAGTCCGACAATTCCACCTAAATTTCTGACAATTCCACCTAAATTTCTGACAATTCCACTTCCGATCTGACAATTCCACTTGGGCCTCTGACAATTCCACTTGGGCCTCTGACAATTCCACTTCGGCCTCTGACAGTTCCACTTGAACTTTCTAAAATGATGATTTCATTTGATCATATCTTTTGAAACAGGCTTCGCACAAAAAAGTGATGTATGAGGAAGTTGTAGCTTATCATCCAAGCTATCCACGGGAAAGTTCAAAATATTTTTTTACCTTATATATCGGGAGATAAATAGACCTGAAGTTGCTTACGAGTGTTGCCTTCAGGGTACGTGGAAGTGAACAAATGGCATTTTGGAGCATTCAAGCTTCAACTCCTGAGATATTTAACATCATTTGAAGTCACGCATATTTTGTTACTGAGATAGATACCAGAGTGACCTTAGCTGGCCCAATATGTAACCGGTTAGCAAAGGGAATTCACCAAATAACGAAGTGTCTTAAAACAATAGTCCACTTCCGAGATATGTCTCACTTCCTACATACAGCGGAGTCAATACGAGGCTCCGTGCATAATGCTCAGTTGTTCGTGACAAGACTACAGCACTTCGGTAGGTAGGAAGTGAGGCATATCTCGAAAGTGGGCTATTTAATTTATACAAGGCAATACAGTTTATTAGTTCATTCCTCTAGGACTTTTCAGAATCTTCACAGAACTCTGAGAAGTACACCGTCTAACGAGCTGTTGGACTAGAACCCACTAACAGTAATGACAACGTAGTGGTGTTAAACTCAACATGTTTATTAACAAAGTTGATGTTGTTAGGGTAGGCTGGCAGTTACACATGCGACGCCATCTACAAATCCTGAAAAAAAAAAGCTTATACAGCATACTGCTAAGGCGCCCTGAATCATAAGAGTGTGCTTTTACAGATAATCCCGATAATTTCCTAACTGATATAGCCATGGAGTATAATAACACATCTTACGAGGCATACTTCTTGCTGAAATAGTGCTTCCGATTCAGCTGCTTCCACATGTTTCGAACCGTAGTATAACATTTTTCCTTCCACCCTTGACTTTCTCCAAGCTCCCATAATATGTTGGCTCCAGCATGTTCTTGGAACACTTGATACATCTTGGTGTTGCTTGGCCCTCGTACTTTGTCCCTGAACAGGTTCTTGAATGCTTCTCGTAAGACATTTACGTCCGACTTGGACCACCTGTACCGTCCGTGTTTGTGGCGATGAGGAGACACAATATTTGGTTGGCCACTCTTGGAGACGTTCTTGGCACTGACACAGGAGGCACTGCATTCCCCTTCAGCATCCTTAACATGGGAAGCTTCATCATCCGCGGCATCAGAACCCTCATCCTCTGAATCATTAGGATCTTTGTTGCTCTCGTCATCGGCGCCTTTGTTGTCACCAGCACTGCTTTCCAAAGCATGGGACTTAGACAAAGAAGGCTGTGGGAGAGTTGGCTCGCTTGCTTCAAGCTCAGTAGTGATCATCTTTGCTGCTATTGCTGCCAGATGTGTCTTGCGCGTCATATCATACCAGCTGTCCGCAGTTCTTTTAGAATGCCTCATTAACAGGGCCAGCTTCTCTCGATCCTCCTCGCTGTATCCCTCGGTGGCCATGTGGCTAACCCACATTTTACGGATAGCTGTGCAGCTTAAGGGCTTGTGAAGAATAATTCCAGTGCTCCGTAGGAATGTTCGCAGGATGCCTGAGATGTTGCCGGAAGCGATCTGGCGGCCTGAGTCTGACAGAAAGATTTCGTTATCCCTAGAGCTGTCTGTCTGCCGGTTACGGATGCCGCCTATGTAGGCTTCCATGAGCTTCACATCCTCCTTAGCTAGTCAGGTAGATAGTGGCAGGTCCTGTCATGGACGTCTTGTGCTTGTACACTTTGAACTGAGAAAAAAGAAAGAAAACACCAATATCTTTTGTCAGAAGACCAATAAAGCAACAAGAAGTAAACTATTGCATGTATCTTTACCTCAAACCTTCCAGTCTCATCCTCCCAGTGTTTGGCTCCTTAGCCAAACTTAAATATATATACATCGTTGAAAAGCTCTTGAGGCAGGAAAGATATTGATGTTAAAATATTAGAAGATAATGCCGATTTCGAAACGTTTTAAGCTATTCAATTTATTGTGCTTTTATGTCTGACTAGCCTTTAAGGTCACATTGCAGAAACTCATATAACCAACTTAGAATCCGTTTGCCACGCATTAAATAACTATCAAAACATTGTTTG